>JAEMWC010000080.1:1580000-1640990 GCA_016490735.1 Pachyseris speciosa | reverse complement strand
TTGTAGAATCAACAACCTCAGTAAAAACTTGGCTAAAATCAATTTTATCTTCCATGGCATGTGATCTCGACCCTCCCAACCCACCATTCACAGAGAAAAGCCTCAAAATGCGAGTTGAAAATAACAAAAACAATTGCATCTGCATCCTAGTCCAGAAGAATCAAAATAAGACAACAGTACATTTACTGAAATTCTTCTTCAACTACAATGTTTTGGGTGTACCACCATCTAGCTATTGATCTCTTGTACATACCACTAGCTACATATTTTATTCAGTCTAATTATGTACCGGTAATGAGCTTAACAAATAAATTCCATGTTGCCGTGCATCTGTTCAGTAATAGATCACAGATGACGTCAAAATGTGGTAAAAACAAAGAAGTGGCACACGTGCCGCAGGCGAGTGTGTCACTGATGTTTTTACCACATTTTGATGTCTTCTGTGATCTATTACTGAACAGATGCACGGCAACGTGGAATCTATTTGTTTATATAATAAAAAAAAAATGCAAGCGAAAAACTTGTTTATTTTCACATTTCTGGAAAAAAGTGGGTCATGATGACGTAATCTGTGCATCTGTCCTCTAATAGATCATAGCTAAGAACCAATCACAACGCTCGAACTATTCACCTTATCATATAAAAGTGAAGTGATTGCATCACAGAACTTTCTCGTCGTCCATAACTGACCACACTACATTCGCCATATATGGAGACATGAGGGAATATGAGACATCAGCCGTCTTGTTTAAAGTTGTTGGTAAAACTCTCTCATCTGTGCCACTGTCTTTTTCAACCTCACCATAAAATTTAGCAGAGCATTTGCTTCTGTGATGATGTCTTAATTTCACTGGTACATTCACTGTCTTTGGACATCTTTTCACATCGGCGGTCTTGCCTGCCAAACCTACCGGTTTTATTTTGTTAACCTTCATGCTAGGCAAAACACAAAGCACTTTGTTACGATCTTCAAGGCTTCTCTTGTAATTATTACATTCTTCAATTAAGTATCCTTCATTTTGAGCCAGAGAATTATACCAAGGTATTTCTAATTTATTATAGCTGGTTCGGCTTGTCGTGTAACGGCGCTGTTGGATTAGTTCACCATAGTCTAGCCTCAAATGATTGTCAAATGTAACCTCATTAGACCGGCTTAGTGTTTCACTGAGCATCAACAGAGGCTTGTTTTCAGAGCGGGTTAGGTAGGTGCGTCATCGGGAACCCGAGTAGTTTGAGGTGGACTGGGTACCAAACACTTTTCCACGGTCGTCAACTGGAAAAAGTTGCACGATTCCTTTGTTCCATTCTGCTCTTGAAACTGTTCTCCGTGTGCGTTTGGAATTCTACTGGGAAAGGAGCTCACCCGTTCGTGTATCTTCGCCAAGTTATGGCACTTTTCTGAAAAGTCTGAGCTACTTAAATAAATTTGAGCACACCCAAGAAAATATTGCCTTGGGTCATCGCTCTTTTCCTCCAGATTCAAACTTGCATTTGTTTCCGTTTCAGAATCACAATGGTCCTGCTTTCGCCACCATCCGTTGCTAGGGAACACATCTTCTTTACAATCTTTACCGTCTGAAGTCAACTGGAGTCTTGTTGTGTTTATTTCTTCTTTCCCAGTTGACAATTTCGGAGACAGTTGAGGCGATGTTGCTGAATCTTTCGTGAAAAACAAGTCTTTTCGATCAACTCTAGTAGTTGGCTCGTTAGTGTGAGAATGGTTTGTTTTGGGTTGTAATACCAGCGTCTTTTTTATCCCCGCACCAAGAGAAGAGTGCCTGTAATAGTTTTCTTCGACTGCATTTTTTTTCACCGTCTTTTCAATTTCTCTAACGCAAACGAATTTCTCGAACTTATGCTGTATTCTTTGAAACCTTGGCTTAATTTGATATATTCTCGAGTTATTTCTAAGCAGACCATCGAGCTGCTTTGCCAAACAGTCGGTTTTATCTCTCTTAAGCAGAGCGTCGAGATTGTGGAAAAGAGTTTCCAAAGAAACTCTAGTCTTTTGCGAAAGTTCTTGATTCAAAACGCTGGTTGTGTTGGGGGAAACATTTTCCAATTCATGTCAGGTTTTCCGTGTCGTCAAATTTAGTCGCGGAGTGTAATTGTTATCTTAATCAAGCATTCCATTTACGAACTTTGTTTTGATACCACCTGCTAATGGTAATCTACCAGGTGAATAATACAGTATCGAACGGTAATAACATATTATTAACATGTGATAACGGTATCTGAATTGCCTTCGGCCTCGTAACCCGGGGGGTACTCCCTTATATGGGCTATATAGGTATGTGCGGCCCAAAGGGCATGGTTTTTTAGCCGTTTTGGTCTGAAATAGGGTATCGATTTTGACATTTTGGTCTGAAATAGGGTATGTTTTTTAGAAGAAGCTACTTTTTCATCATTAGGCGATACGAAAATCAACAAAAACCCTTCTTTTTTGTCTTTTAATTATGTTTACGCCAAGGGTGTACGTAAAGTAGGTCTGAAATAGGTTATCTAATTTCTGGTCAGGTCTGAAATAGGGTAGGGAAAATCGCAGATTTTGGTCTGAAACAGGGTAAAGGTTTTAGGAAGCGGGCCGCACACCCCCACCCAACTTTTCTGGGAGTATTCCCCTCCCTGGGCTTGTAATAAACCGAAGACAAGCCAATACCAAATACTGATTCTGACCTACTAAAAGTGCCCGTACATAAGGAATCCTCTTAAAGATTTCTATGAAAATGTGATGAATCATTTCATGCTAGAGATCGTTTGACAACACCAGAACACAACTTTTATTACACGCTTTTGAGTTCGAAAAGTAAGGCTTTTATTTTTGTAACTTCGGTTGTCATACATTATATCTTCGTAAATATATTAGATCTTACAATTATTAGCTCTGAAATGAATAGTTGTTTGTATTGACCCATCCGAGAAACACGAGAACGCATTCGGCACCAGGGTCCTAGGCCGAGCTCGGGGACGTGCGGTTTTCTTCCATCAGTCTGCGCACTCTCTGTTACGAACAAATGAACTTACCTGTGCTTTCGGTATTTACAAATTAGCGCTTTCCAATTTTCTTTCTTTCAAGCTGCAAATCTAATATAAACATTTTTCCGCAGGCGATATCAAAGGTTTAGTGTGCGGTCCGCATTTTAAGCGCAAACTTTTCGTCTTGAGTATGAAACAAGGAAACTAGGCATCAAAAAAAAAAAAACCGACGCCCTTTGAAGGCAGTGAGGACGTAGAATGGGAAATTTAAACCCTTGTGTTGTTTATTTGAACCCAGGACTGAACAATAAGAAACAAAACTGTTAGTATATTTTTTACTTCGATCTACCGCAATAACACGAAATAGGCGTGTTCCACGAACCATGGGAGTGTTTTCGATTCTTTAGTAAGTCTACAGTTTTATGTACAATTGAGTCTTCCTAATAAACTTGGGTGAAAGCCTAAGAATTAGGGAAAATATCAGAGGATAGGTTGTGATTTCGAAAGTAGATCTCGAAGTAGATTTTGTTATTCTGTTTCAGTTGACAAAAAATTCAAAATTCCCACGACATTCAGTTGTAGTGAAGGAATGGATGAAAAGGCACTGAGTCTTTGAAAATAGATGCCCTCAAACCTCCTTGATCGATACTACACGTGTGAGCCAACAATTATGAATATGTGAGCTCTAGTTTTTTTTTTGCAAATTTTCACAAAGAAAATTAAAATTGATTACAAGGGATAATGCGTGCTGAATAGAAACATGCATGAGGAATTCAAGCGGTTTTTTCATTTGTATATAACATGGGACAAACTTTCTTTGAATTATAATTATTTATTTTTTGTAGTTTATTGTTTGTAATTATGCTAGTGTGGCTCGTTTAATATTAATTTCATTCTTCACACCTTCCTTATGTTTTTTCTTTAGGTTTAATTGGTCATAGTGTTTATTTGATGATAATAATTAGCTGAGAATCAGTTTTAAGGTCCTTCAACAATTATTGTACAGTAGTAATTTCAGTTGGCTTTGATGGAGCAGACCACAAGACCACAACAAACTGTTGCGAAAGTTTTTCGTTCCTTAAAGTTCCACTGTTCTATGATATGGTAACTTAATTCGCAGAAAATGAAAACTCAAATCTGTTTCAATTTGCACTGAGCCATTAATTGCAGCAGTTTTCGTGGGATCCGGTTTTTGTTTTGTAACATGACGAATTTTGAACTGATTAGGCTGGCCTCGCCGCAAGTAAATATTATATATTTAAAACTATGTTTGTTTTCGAAATCTTTGGGTTTTGTTTGATCAATTGAATTTACAAGTCCAAAAAAGGTTTATACATATGTCAGAAGCCACAAAGTATGGAAGTATTTTCCCGTTTTCAAATAGAGATAAACTCGTTTTTAACTTGCAATCTACTGAAAGATTATCGTTTCATACCGCTAGTGAGGGAAGGACGCTTAATCTCTAATTAGTTCTCCCGAGAAATCTTTTTTGAAGCCGGCTTTATTAAAATATCTGCAGGACATCAAGCGTTATAGCTTAAGCTACAGGGGTGAAACTTCAAGGTTTTACTCCCAGAAAATGTGAGTATTGCCTTATTTTTCACTCCATCTTACTGTTAGGCGTAACAACATTAAATTCCTTCGCCGAAACAGCTTGTGTTTAAGTATATTTGATATTCTGTTCCAAAATTCCATCACTTTCTTGACATCGACGCCCGTCTGAATGTTTTGTTTTTCCTGTTTACCCCCTGTCAATAATTCTAAATCAATCGTCAAAGCCGGTAGCTTAAGAAACAGGTTTTACGTTAGTTTAGGCTGAGATAGGTTTTACGTTAGTTTAGGCTGATGAAAGGTGTACAAAGTTTCAACCTTTGGCAAGTAGAATTTTCAGGCGGTCTCTATTTTTCTGAGGACGTAATTTGTTCTTTTTTGCAGGCTATAACTGAACGAACAAGAGAACTCTTCAATCATGTTTAATTGATTTGCGTTTAGGCGTGACTCAGAAAATAAATATTAGCCATATATTATTTCAGGCCGATTCAAAGACCAGCAGTTTCGAATCTGCTGTCGTAAAATCGCGCGGTTCTCCTTATAATTTTCATCCTCGAATTTTCATTTCAATTATTGTTCATTTTTCTCCCACACCATCTAAGCCGTCAGTTGTCAAAAAGCTCCCCCTATAACTTTGTGATTCGAATATCAGAAAAAAAATTCGCTGAAAAGCTAACTATCGCGTTTGAGATGCTCGCCTGGCCCTGACGAAGGCTGTGGTCAATTATGAACCAAGTAAGAACAAGATTAAACTCCGGGATATCACTCGTTTAAACTAGTAGGACGAAGCGAAAACAATGATATTGAAAACACAAGGGGAAAAAACATCTGGTTGACCCGACAAATTTTCCTCAATATTCTCCGACAAGCTCTAGTAGCAACGATATATAACAAGCTTAAATACCTACAGTGGCTAATTTTTATCATTCAAAATCTGTGCTTCGGTTTTGTATTTCTTCAGTTTTTTTTTCTGAGTATTTTTAGATCCGGAGAACCAAATCTCTTTCTTTCTTTTATTATCGCCCTAGGCGAACCTAAATTATGGGAGTAGAGTTCTATTTCTGCTGCCCGCATTGTGAAAACCCACGAGTCTATTTTTGTAGCCTGTATTTTTAAAATCTGCAAACCTGACTCACCGAATATAATGCGAAAAGCGATAGTTTTTAAATCTCATCAATTTTGCCGTTGAGAACTACAAAGACAGACGTTGGCAATTTACTGAATTTATCGGCTGCGTGAATATTTAAGTACTCTTTCCAAAACATTCAAAGCATTAAAAATTTAACATAGGCAAGAATTAGATGCTTCTATCCCCCTAAAATATTTTCTCCTAAACAAGGACTTGGCCTTGTGTTGATGAAAATCAGCGGGTATTGTAAAAAAGCGGGAATTTTCTGTAAGTTTGACAAGAAGAAAAAATATCGCAATCTCTTCCATTTGACTTTATGGAAAAATTTAATTTTAAATTTTAAGTAGTGGGATTATGACTACTGTTCGTACCAGCATGCTCAAAACATACTTTAGATTCTAAAGCTTTCACGCAAAAGCAAGTTATGTCAGGAGACAAATATTATTATGATAAATGTAGTGCTTATATTTCTTCATAAGAGTCTGTTATTTTTTATCGCACTCAGTGATTTAAATTTTCCGATTTAGATAAAAGAAACCGTCGTATCAACCGAAGCTAAATTTTTCAGAAGGCAATTTCGAGAACCAGCGGCCAAAAATCTTTACTTATAATTTCTACGTGCTCCAGTTTGTTGGCGTTTTTATCACAGCGGAAAAAGCGGTTTTTTCGCTGCTAAATTTAATATCGTTTCAGCGGTTGTTTAAGATACAACGCCAACACAAACGCTATGTTTTCGATTTAATTTGCGACTAGTAATTCCCAGAGTTAAAAGTTTGAATTTTGATATCTCCGTCGACGTATAGCAGGTGAAAAAGCAGTTCCTTATCTCAACCCAGATTAGGTAGAAAAACATTTCACAAATAAGAAAAAAATCAACGGGGATAGCTCAAATACGCATTTAACCTCGTCCGTGGAGATGAGCATTTTTCACAATAGTTTCTTTTGCAGAAGATAAGCGAATTTAAGTTCCTCTTTGCGACTATGAATATGAGAAGTTTACTTATGTAAATAGCAAATTTGCATTGACTCACTTGGAAAGCTTCCCCTGGCATTGTTTGAGCCCATGCCTCCTCTGCATACAAATGTCTTCGCTTTTGGCAATTAAAACTTTCATAATTTTCAATCTAGGTATTTCACTATTGGTTACTGCTCTTTTAACGCTCGCTAACCAAATTATGAAATTCTCACGCGAACCTTTAATTTTCTTTTCACAAATCGAACGTTGCTGGCCAAATCCGGTTCTATTTTCAAGCCCCAGAAACGATTCCTTCGCTGGATGAGTGAGGATGGTTAATTACAATTGTAGACATCTTCATGAAATAGTAATGTAACAATTTTCAATGGTCTGCGACACACAGTCATAAATATATTGATGTAAACATGTGTCAAGGCTTGCATTTGTTAAATCAACTGAGGCTGGCGAGAAGAAGCCGATCGACTTAAAAGCTGAAAAAAAAAAATCGATCATGGTCCACTGTGACATACTCCCGCAACCTGCGCCCAGTTAAAACGAATCACCGATAACGAGACACCGTGATTACGCATGTGTGTACAAATTTTGCGGTAACGGTGGGACTAGCAACGCGCCATACAAGATTAATCTACAAGCGGACGGACGGCTAGTTTCGTTGTTGTGACATCTTTAATGTTGACGACAGCCGCGGCATCTGCAGCTACTAATCAAGACCCAAATGGAACACCGGGGAATAACTATCGAGGATATAAGCAACTTATGGAGCGGTTTGATGGTTTAGCGGCCAGTGTCATTCCATCAAACATGGCTGACGATCCCATTGCGATAAACGTTGGCGGAAAGCGCTTTGAGACTTACGAAGAAACTCTCTCTAGGTTCCCGGACACTCTACTGGGCTCTGCAAACCGGCGATCCAAGTTTTACAACACGAAACGACAGGAATACTTCTTTGACCGGCATCGCTCCGCTTTCGACGCAATTTTATATTACTATCAATCAGGGGGCACCCTTATACGACCAGAACATGTACCGCCTCATGTCTTCATCAACGAAGTTATCTTTTTTGACCTGCCAGAAGAAGCTGTCCAGGATATCCAACTTGAGGCGGGCATAGCAGATGAACCCGAGGAGCAACCTATGCCAAACAATTACTACATGAGAATTATCTGGAATACTCTCGAATACCCCAATTCATCCAAGTTTGCCAAATTTTTGGCGATTTTTTCGGTGATCGTTATCACTCTGTCTTTAATAATTTTCTGCATCGAAACACTGCCGGACTTTAACATAAAGAAACCAGAAAACGCAACAGCGGACTGGGAAAATCCTTATGACAAAACTTGGTTTCAAGTTAACACTTTCGTCATTGTTTGGTTTACGAGCGAGTACGTTATTCGTTTCATTACCTCTCCGCAAAAATTCAAATTTCTTATCGGCCCTCTGAACATTATTGATTTATTATCCATTTTACCCTACTATGTTCAACTTGGACTTCAGGAGGATGACTCGTCCATATCTGTACTCCGCGTTGTGCGTGTGGTCCGCGTGTTTCGTGTGTTCAAACTCTCGCGCCACTCGCGCGGGCTTCAGATATTAGGGAACACTCTCAAAGCGAGTTTAAATGAACTGATGATGTTAATGTTCTTCTTAACTATTGGTGTAATGATATTTGCTAGCTGCGTTTACTACGCCGAAGGAGCGCCTGATTTTCCAAGCATTCCACACGCCTTCTGGTGGGCAGTGGTTACTATGACTACAGTGGGGTATGGTGACGTTTCCCCGACTACCTTCCCTGGAAAGATTGTTGGAGCACTGTGCGCTATCTCAGGTAAGCCAACATAATGAACAGGCACGCGAGTAGTAGGCTTGGAAACCAACAAAATGCACGATCAGTGAATAAGCCAGTGGGTCTGATGTCTTACCGGAAAACCAGCACAGTTCATTGAGCTGCACTTCTTGTTGCAGGCCAAATCAGCAAGGCAAACAAAATAAGCTTTGCAATTTTACTAAGGTGTTACGCACTTGAAGGCCTCACACTTAGTTTTGAGATTTACCGACCTGCTGGTCCGACAACTAGACACATTTTACTCCACTTTACGGGAAAGCTAAAAATGCACTGTCTTAATAGGCTATAGGGACCGTACTGCAAAGTCAACTACTAGTTCCTTCGCGACTAAGATTGTTTGTAAAGGTGACAGATCACTGTTCATAGCCAGTAACAAGCATAAGTTTTGATCCGTTTTTAATTTTTTTTCCGTGCTTATAAGGAAGCAGGAAAACCAACATTGTGGCGTTCACAACTTGTTTCAACTTTGGAATAGTTCGGAACAATCTTGCTGTAAGGAAAACGGATCCTCCTCACTTAGAAATTAGAATGAGCCTTATTGAAAAACAAAGTCCAATGCGTTTTCAAACACAGCTATCGACCACAGCTAAAGTGAATAAATACAAGGAGTATTAATTTCTTAGATTGCGGGCGATAATAATTCGGTTACTATCCTATTCGGGTTTGGCACTTATCGAAACCAAGTCTAACTTTACTCGGTCAATGGCCCACATTAGTGGTTTGAAGCAAGATCACATCTTTTGAAAAGTTAAGTACATATTCAATAACTTCAAAACCAATGAATTGGACGGAAAATGTGCCTGAAACCGAATAATTTTTCCTTGTTTCCAAATTGATTCAAGTCGCACGTAGCGTGTGCGTCTCGAAGGTATCGTGAAACGCGCGCGGGGTTCGCTTGCTTCTGTCATTCTCGCATGTTTCAAACCTTTGTGAATAAGTAATTGATTTTGTACCGAAGCACCTACAATAGCTTTGTTTTCAAAAACTGATGATCGATTATTTCTACCAAGGAATGTTTATGTTAATTTTAGTGAAGGAACAACGTCACTTCGCTCGTTATTATACAGAATTGTTTCCACTCGATGGTGCTGGTGAATTTTGCCCAGCGCTTTTTTCCATGCTTTATGCGTTGCTAAAACTCTTCTCTAAGATAACATCAAGCTAAAAATCGTTGTTAAATATTAATTGTCTTCCGAACGCTGAAAAGATGGCAATAGGAAAGTGTTTTTGACATGTCCTTGCCTTTCAACATTCACGTATAAAGAGTATTTAGTATCACAGCATTAATAAAAAGCAGCAAAAATTTAGAGTTGGAAATCCAATGCCTTTGAAGGAAAAAATAAATTAAATTAGAGTTGTGCATTGGCTCTGCAGTATGCTTGACAGGTATTGAAATATTTATTGCTACCTGCAGATAAAGAAACGCGCGTGGAAGAGCTTGTATTGTTCTGATATTGTAAAAAAAACAGCCATTGAAATTTCTGACTTGAAATTGAGTAGAGCTGTTTCAACTGGATCTGATTGACAGAATCTGAAGCTCGACAAACGAGAGAGACTTTATGATTTACATCCTTCACTTTTTTGAAGCCTCAATGCTAATAAAAAGAAAAGATTGGGACCCGATCTGAATGTTGAAAAAGTACGTTGAAATATACTGAAGTTAGATTTTTGTATTTATTCGAGTGTGAAAATACTGAATAGCTAGAAACGGGCAGTTTTCATCTCTTTGGACTCAACTTTTTCAAAGATCCTTAAATCAACAATTACCACAGGAAGTTATAGAGTTAGAAATCATACAACAACATAGGGGACTGCAACTAAGCGCCTTTAAAAATTAAAACCTTTCATGACACGGACGCTTTCGAAAGAAGTCAATTGTATAATTTGTAAAATCATAATCTTGGTTGAACCTGGTTGTACTGACTGACTCCAGGGACAATTTTGTACACAAGACAAATTCAAAATGCGAAATTCGCTATTTCTTTCAATCGTGTTGCGAGTCGAGGTTTGAAAAGTCGCAGCAGGGTATCTAACAAACGAAAACATTTTTCTGTAACACACCTTGCATATATTATTGTAACTAGAAAACAGAAACAAAAACTGAACCTAGAATGGATAATATTGAACTTGAAATAACATCCGCCAGTGAGGTTATCGTCACGTTAAGCTTTCAAAAAAGGTTTCAAGTAAACTCGGTAGATTTGTCAGGTTTTTATATAAAACCTCAGTTCTAACAAAACAAAGGTTCTGCGAGAAAGAATCTGGGTCAACTCCCACGCGAATTCAAGATTTAATTTGCGTGGAAAATAATTTTATTGAAAATACTGCTGCGATTACCGAGTGGAGAATTTTATGCTTGTTTTATTAATCAGCTGCGGGATTGTGTCAAAGCACCTGTTATGTTTAGTGGGTACCCGTCAGTTAAATCAACTAGAAAAAATATATTATCGATAGATAATAAATGCTCTTTAAACCCTTCAGCTTTTTTTTAAGCCGAAAAATATAATTCTCTTTATGAGAACTTGAAAAAAAACTCACTGTTATTATTTGAGTCTAAAAGGGAACAATTTGTTTTTCTTTCTTGTCAAATCATAGGAAACAATCTAAGGAAAATGTTTGTACCTAAACCTGTTCCTTCAGGAAAAGTCCAACTATTGTTGTTCTCCTCGTGCCTATCGTCCACTGAAGATAATCAATGAAATTCTTAAGAAACAAATATTATTATACGGGGATCAAATGAAATTTTTGTTTTTAGAAGGGCATGTTTCGAGGCTTCGGTTATGTTTTTGTACGGCTCGTGGATGAATTATTGTTTCTTCACAAAATCGTTTGACATCGTAGTTCATGTTTGTAATCTATATTACAATTTTTCTCGGTTATAAGCCCTCAACCCCTCATAATGAAATGAAGCATTGCAAAGATAAATTCTCCGTCTAGAAACGATGAAACACAGCGCGAAATACAGGGCGTTATGTCCGGATCCAGTGTCAAATAATCACGGAAATATTCACGTACAATCGTAGGAACTTTTATGAAAAGTTTTTGTGGAGCATTGAATCGCTGTAAAACTCAATAGAACTTTTTTTTATTGAATTCTACATGCAATTAAGACTGCAGGAAGATGTTATACGTTACTGTGCGGTCTCTGTAGTTCATTCACAATTTCAGAATAGAAAATTGAGTGCTCCGGCCAGACGTCACCTCTCGAGTCTTTTCTGGTGGCCAATTTACCTTGTCAAATTAAACAAACATTCGTTTCCACTTCCCCACAGCTTCTTTACAAGCTAACCGCCTCATCAAATCAGATTGAAAGTTTACCTAATAGTCAATGATTGTTCGTTACAGGGCAATACCTCCTATTCCTCAATACTTTCAACGTACTTTTAAATTCACAAAACTAGTTTCGCTGTAACAACAGCCTCATCAGTTGATCTTATAATGTACCGTTAAGGCCATGTTACACGAGGCAATTTTTCTTGCAACTCGCAACGTAACAAACGTTGCGTTGCAAGTTGCGAGAAAAAATTCACGTGTAACACCCCATTTTGCAACTGCAATTGTTGCGTTGCGAGTTGCGAGAAAAGTAGAACGACCCTCTACTTTTCGCAACGTTGCGAGACAAGTTGCTTGCGTGTGACATCTCCTTTGCAACTCGCAACAATAATTTTGTCAGAATGGGCCAATCAGAGATCATCTTTCGCTCGCGGGAGATTTCAAGATGTTTGTTATTGTACGCGTTGCAAGTTGCGAAAAAAGTTGCTAACGTGTAACATACCCTCTGCAACTTGAAAGGTTTTTTATTCGTCATCGTTGCGTTGCGAGTTACTACTTAAATTCAAAATTCAAACGCGTGTTCCATGTACAGAGTCACCGAATTTCCCCGTATCGGTTACACTGACACCACAGCTCTGGGGATGCGGAAATAGTTCCACTCGCTTTTCGTGTTTATTAGTCGGTGGTCCTCGACTTTACCAATCATTACAGACTCTGTGACCTGCCTCAGCATCGCATCGTCCCGAAACACTCCTATCACATTCTTCATGAATTGTACCATGTTTCCTCCATGTCGTTCATAGCAATGTTTCCACATTACAGAGCCATCTTTCCGTCGTTGAAGGGCTTAGTAGGTGTTTTCTCCCACCGTACGTAAGCACTTCGTGATGTTTCACATACGTTCTGCTTCTGCCGGGTTTCGAATCAAAGTTGTTGAGCAGTCTGGTACAACCATTAAAACCCTGTTACAGAAATCGGACCCATTCAGAAGCAGAACGTGTGTGAAGCAAGACTGCATGGTATGCCGAGCTGGTGGAAAGGGCTCTTGCCAGAGTACTGGTTTGACGTATGAACTGGTTTGCCAAGCTTGCCAATGCAGATATGTTGGGGAAACATCACGAAGTGCTTACGTACGTGGGAGAGAACACCTAAAAGCCCTTCAACGACGGGAAGATGGCTCTGTGATGTGGAAACATTGCGGTGAACGACATGGAGGAAACATGGTACAATTCGTGAAGAATGTGATAGGAGTGTTTCGGGACGATGTGATGCTGAGGCAGGTCACAGAGTCTGTAATGATTGGTAAAGTCGAGGACCACCGACTAATGAACACGAAAAGCGAGTGGAACTATTTCCGCATCCCCAGAGCTGTGGTGTCAGTGTAACTGATACGGGGAAATTCGGTGGTTAAAGTAGGTTGCGCGCGCGGAGTGTTTCGTTTGAAACTTTGTTACACGCGACTAACGGTACATTGTAAGATCAACTGATGAGGCTGTTGTTACAGCGAAACTAGCTTTGTGAATTTAAAAGTGTGTTGAAAGTATGTTTTTAATTTGAATTTTTCTTTCAAGTGCAAATGAGGCGTAGTAATACTTTCTTAGCTTCGGCTAATAGACTCTCAATATTTTCAGTATTAAACTATTTCCTATTTCTTCTCTGTCTTTATGTTGGGTGTTCTGAAAGAGCTACAGGGTTAAAACTAAGATTTCAACAGAAGAAAGAATTTCTTGTAATGAATTTAAGAGGTTGACAAATGTTTTGTCAAATTGAAGCTATTCAAATAGCGTCATAACCCTAACCCTTAACGCCATTTGATCGATAGCCTGTTCCAGGCTCTCAGATATTTGGGGCGAGCGAAGAGCGAGACACGAAACAAAGAGTGAAGAACGAGGGAAGAAAATCGCGCGGGGACTGGGGAGAAATTTTCTTCGCTCCTTCTCGCGCGGTCGCCACAAATATTTGAAAACCTGGAACGAGTTCGAGCTCTAAAAGGGCCACTATACTATCTACGTCCAGTCTTTTCTTTTTAGTTGGTCTTGCAGTACCTTCTTTTGCTGTCACAATGACAATAGAACTTCTAGGTTCCCTTTCTCCTTTTTGTGCACAGGGGTACTAACCATTGCCCTGCCTGTGCCTGTCATTGTGTCCAACTTTGAGCACTTTTACAACAAAGAGTTGAACCGCCGCAAAGAGGAGGAGCTGAAGAAAGCTGAAGAAGCTCGAGAGAAGGAGAAAGAAAAGGGGATGAACAGCACCAAAAATTCCACAGAACTCGACAGCATGGATGGAAAAGCCACAAAGTCGCCCAGAGTAGTGCTGGTTTGTGGAATTGATAAAAGTGAGGAAAATTCGTCCCGAGTGGCCCATACAACAGTATAACCTGCACGTTCCAATGATGGACTTCTACTTGAGATATTATAATCAATATTACACGGAAGATAAACAGATTTGGTGATATTCAAGGAAAGGAATGAAAGATTTCAAAGACGGAGAATTTGATGTTGAAAGGCAGCGACATATCAATCAACTACAATTAATGGGTTCTGCAAATTGTTGGATCACTTAAATTGATAAATCGACTCCTTCAAGAGACCCAACTTTGTCTTTAAGTAACCGAGGAATTATGCACAAATACAATGAATTAAGAAAAATTCAAGTCTAAATCAGTTATGAAACTCCTTGAGATAAAATGCTCAGGGTGGCTTTGCGGAATAATGAACCCGCGCACGAATAACAAAGTTATTTTCACAAGATTCAAACTCGGAGCAGAGAAATGACACGAACAAAGCATTTGCCGGTTAAATTAATGACCAGCCTGTGGTCTGACCATAATGGCAGGAAAGGTATTTTATGGGCAAGGAAGACTGAGGCGTTCAGCAAAATGACGTACATTAGTATCGGAGTGAAACGTAGTGGGGGACAACAACGTATTCCGCAAGTGAAAAGAAGCTATATGGAATACGACATGAAATGCTCCGTGCCAACTGTCACCACTCCCAACTGACACTACAGGCATCTGAAATGTAACCATGGTAATTGAACAATTAACCGGAACAGGTTAAACAGGTTTCAGTATGGCGCTAACTTGGGTCTAGAATATCTACCCCGAGAAGAGACGGCTGAACGCTTGAGCAGTCGTATTTTCGTGGGGGTGAGCACGGGCTCATTTCCCGAAACAGCGGCTGGTAATCGAGTTAATCTGTAGCTCAGTAGACCTGATAATTGTTCTACTTACATTAATCAGGAGCCCATCACTAGGAGCGTTCAACAGCCCTATGTTTTCACAGACTAATTTATTTTTAGATGGAATTTCCCGTCAATATCAGACGCCAAAGGAGCTCCGATGACCAATCACGAGTCGCTGCACGTGCCACAAGTATCTGCACGTGCAAACCCTTTGTTTTCGCTCATTAAACTGTTGTTTTGTGGCGTTCTCGTTGCCGTTGCTATCCTCGTTGCCCTTTTTCGTGGGAAAAGATAGTCTAAAAATAGATCGGTCTGTAAAAATGCCGTGACATTAGGCTTAGTATGGAAGTTGTACGCTCCTATGATCCTGCAGAAATAGTGTTGTGCACAGTTCCGAATATAGATGAGGACAATGTCAGTGAGTGCGTAATAATGCCTCCTTTTACACTATAGAACAACCTTAAAGGATTTTAACGTGGACTTATAAGATGTCTAAATACTGGCCTTACATTTAAACCTATTAATATTTATATATATTTATACCTGTCTTTGTCTTGATGGCAAAGGAAAGAAATCAAATTAATAATAATTCAACATTTTAACTCTCCATGAGCACACTTAGTTAATGCAACTGGTAGTATCTATAGTTCTTCGTTCTGACGAACTTGAACAATTTTTGAGATCTTTTGCTTCTTCGCGGTCATTTCGGAATTCTCAATTTATCAGAAAACAAGTTAAAATGCATAATTATGTACGTTTTAGCTTTTTAATTGGCTGAGAAGATCGGAAAGCAACAGAACGATGACAAAAAGTTTTTCAGGATTGCACGTTTTCTATAATGTAAATCAAGATTTGAAAAAAACATTTCTCTTTTCAGTTGTTTCTTTGTTTTTTTTTAATCGTTGTTTCACAACCACCGGTGGCAGTTATGTACTTTTTTAACATCAAAGAAACGGACTTTTTATGGATCGATTTGTAACAAGCTCATCTGGGTAAGACGAATTTATCTTTAACTCGTATCGCCAGGAGCGATCGTATTTAAGTTTTTTACTACGTTTGAGACAATAATTTTGTCCTTCTGGGTTAAATTAGCTATTTAACGATTGTACTGATTTTACCTTTAATGGAATGAGCCAAATGTAATTCCCTTGTCAGTGAAGTATAGACTCACATCGTTTGATCGGAATAAAATAGCCATTGATTTATTATTTATTTACCTTTGACACGCACCCCCAAATTCTGAGGATTGCTGGCTATACCATGTAAGTGGTTGTGGTTTATAAGTGAATAGCAATGAAGAGAGATCAACTGGTCGGTTGCTCTCTTTTTAGCGGTAAGGACCAATCTCCCCTTGCTATTTTAAAGATAAGTCAGCAATGAGGAGAGAAACAAAAAGATATTACGATATAATGGTCCAGGCAGCCTCTTTTCTTTCTATTGGCTGTTGTTACAGTTGAGCTTGCGGTAAAATTTTACGCGTTTGTTAGTTTTAAAAGGCACGAAAACGAGGCGAAACACCGAATCATCTAGGTCCTCGCTCGTATGCCAAACCGCTAGTAACTATATTACCGGCTATTAGAGGCAGCGTGCAATAAAAGCTTGGTCTCAGTTACTGATGATATTTAACCGCAATTAGTAGAAATCTTCTAGCGTTCTATCACGAATGCCGTCCATTGATTGGCTACGCTACTCGCTATCTATTCTGTGATAGATAGCGGTTGTCAACAAAATGGCGGCCGTTTCTGCGCGTTTTCGAAGTCTCTGTGAGAAGGATTTAGATAATTTATTTGTTTAGTTTTGAAAGACTTTTAGATTTATACTAAAACAATTAGATTATTCGCTATCGATTTCTATCGGAACTCTCTCTCAGCACAGTGACTTTATCAGTTTTACTGGTGTAAGTTTTTAGAATATTTCGCGCTCAAGCAAGTGACCGACAACAAAGCTTTTGTTATGTAAACACCTCTAAAGTTATAGCAATTATTCCCAATTCTTTTATTAATTACAAATTTTATACAGCAATTTAAGTCGCAAGTTTACGAAACAGCCTGCTTGAACAGGCGCGTTTGTAAAATATTTCGACTGAGTTTTATTCAATAAAATCTTTCAACTTGTAACTCGTTGCTTCTCTTTATTGGAATGTATAACTGACCGAAACGTGCCGATTTTGGTTTGTCCCTGTTAGCACTCTGCGAGTCCCAATGTCGACAACGCACAATTAACAAGTTAAACAAAGCTCTCCCTATGTTACATACCTTGTAGCGGCTACTCAAAATCAGTGCGATGCACTGAGTTTCTGTTCGTGTACCTTGTCTCACAGACAGATTTTGGCCATGCACCACCAAGACGGCATTGCCAGTGGGCCATGTTCTAAACGAGTAAGGGCCTGGGAACGAGTTCAAACTTCATTGGCCATGTTCTAAACGAGTAAGGGCCTGGGAACGAATCCAAACTTCATTGAAAATCAATGGCATTGAACTTAATCGATCCTCATGTGAAAGGATATCTAAAAATAATTACTTTCAGCAAGTTTGACTATGTTTGGTCGAAAAGTCGCCAGTTGACATGCATTTAGATCTTTAAAAAATCCCATACAAAGGTCTCTATTTCGGAAAGTGTGTCCCTCCAAACAATACTAAGTCTCTAATTTTCACAATTTTCAAAAGCTTTTGTTTCAGCTCCAATTCAAGGTGACCATTTTTGACACGCTCTTTCATGCAGTGTCAACAAATTTTTTCCAATCGATAAATTTCAAAACTCATTCCCAGGGCTCACTCGTTTAGAACATGGCCAATTGAAATCGATTGTCACATGAAAGGGTATCTCAAACTAAGCAGTTTCAGCAAGTTTGAGTATGTCTGGTTGAAAAGCCGCCAGATAACATGCATTTAAAACTTTAAAAAAAATCCCATACAAATGTCTCTATTTCGAAAAGTGTGTCCCTCCAAACCATACGAACTCTCTAATTTTCACAACTTTCAAAAGCTTTTTTTCAGCTCCAATTCAACTGAACAGCGTTAAAGTTGGTTAGGTACCATTTTTGAGATGCTCTTTCATGCAGTGGAAACAATTTTTTCCAATCGATAAATTTTAAAATCTCGTTCCCAGGCCCTTACTCGTTTAGAACATGGCCTATTAAACGATCCGTCACTTGGACTGGATGTATTGACCCTTCTCGTGATTATCCTATCTGCTTGACCTTGTACGGTGGAGACTCAGTAACATACAATTCGCCACGTTCTTCTCTTCTTCATGCACAAAACCTTAGATTTGGTCATTTGGCGTCGTTGTTGTTTTGTGGAAGAAGGGAAAGAATTGTACCAAAATATAAAACGCATGTGCAGTAGGATTGTTTTGCTGACTAAGTTTATTTTTGTGGTGTTCTCTTTGTTTTTGCAGGCGTTTTTGCTTAAGAGGCTATGTCCGGCACCCTCTTTTATGATTAATTTAACAAGCCGCCACAAAAGCCAATGCTTGTATTGATGGGAAACCCTAATAATGGTCCATTTTGGTCTTCAGTATTACTTTGTCAAACTGAATTATAAACAAGTACCCTCGGTCGCGGATGGTCAGAAGGTAAACCACGGGTTGCAACGTGGAAAATTCGAACCGCTGTTTTTCAAGTTTTCCGTCTTGTTTTTATACAAACACCATTATTAACCGACTAGTCAATGGTATCAAAAGTATAACCGAGATTAAGAACTGAGTCTCAGAGAGTGCGAAATAGGGTTGAGATTGGTTTCGGCTAGTCTATAGAGTTGGTTCACAAACTGTTGCTGGACATGGTCTCTAATAGGGTAAAGCTTTCAGAGTTTCAGCGGAAAAACACAGCTAAAAATTCGTAGTGTAACTTCATCGTGGCGCTTCTTCAAGGGCGAGTGGACGGTTAGTAAGAGAGTAATTCAGTGTTTTTTAAAACAGTTCCTGACTACGTTAAGCTGCAACTCTCCTCCCGCTCATTCATTCGGTCAGCCAGCCCTTCAGTCAGCCAATGAATAAAGGGGATTAGTTTCTAAAGAAACTGTGGTGCTGCGTTGGTGGGGGAGTGAAACACGAAAATTTGGTTTATCAACGGAGTTGATAATGTAAAATTGACCACCGTACAGGGATTCGATTAGCTGACGTTTCGAGCGTTAGCCCTTCGTCGGAGCGAATCGAGGAATTGTGGGTTGTGTATGGTTTATATACAGAAAATGGAGCTACGCTATTGGTGGTAACATGGTAACGTGAAAAACAGGAATAAATTAATTGAATGAAAAGCGCTCGTTGATACCGTGGGGATTAAGAGTGCCAATTTGAAAGATCAGTTTTTGCTCGAGATTTTTACGGCTTTCCGTGGTACCTTGATGTAGGGAAAGGCCGGAGATCGACATGTGTTGTTTGGAATAGTTAGGGAGATTAAAATGCCGAGCGACAGGTTTGGATGCGTCTTTGTCATCTTTCTCAACATCACGAAGATGTTCTCGGAATCGGTCACCTAGTCGTCTTCCTGTTTCGCCGATGTATAACTTTTTGCATAATGTGCAGGTTATGCAATAGATAACATTTGCGGAGGTACACGTGAAACGATCAGTGATCTTAACAGATCGCTTAGGGCCCGATATTTTGTCAGTGTTTTGAATGAAAGGACAAGTTTTGCATCGCGAGCGCGCGCATTTAAAAGTGCCAGGTTGTTCAGTTGTTTTTAATGCGCTTTTAACTAGAAAGGTACCTACATTTTTGCCGCGTTTGAATGAAATCAGCGGTGGTTCCGAAAAGATTCTAGCAGTTTCTGGATCACTTTGCAGTATCTTAAAGTTATTAAGAATGATGGCTTTAACTGGGTTATTATGCGGGTGAAATGTGAGGGTGAATGGAATTCTGTCATTCTTTTCCTTTTGTGACGTCTGTAGTGCTGACTGTTGATCAATCTGTTGAGCGCGGTGATGGCCCGATTGAACCACAGAATCAGGATAGCCACGTTTCTCGAAAAAATGGCACATTTCCTCTGATTTGTTGGAAAAATCAGAGTCATCACTACATAGGCGTCGAAGTCTAAGAAATTGAGAATAGGGAATGGCGTTTTTGACATGAGATGGATGTGAAGATGAATACAACAAATAACTGTGAGAATCGGTGGGTTTGTAGTGCACACTGGTACATAAACCGTTGCCGCTGCAGCCAGTCTGCAAGCCAGCCAGTCAGCCATTCAGATAACCAGTCAGCCAGCCAGTCAGCCAGTCTGCCAGCCAGCCAGTCAGCCAATCAGCCAGTCAATCAGTCAGTCAGCCAGCCAGCTAGTCAGCCAGCTAGTCAGCCAGCCAGCCATTCAGCCAGCCAGCCAGCCAGTCAATCAATCAGTCAGCCAACCAGTCAGCCAGCCCGGCAGCCAGTCAGCCATTCAGCCAATCAGTCAGCCAAGCAGTCTGTCTGCCAATCAGTCGGCCACCCAGCCAGCCAGCCAGTCAGCCAGACAAAACAAAACAAAAAAATTTCTCGCATTTTTGTTCTGACACGTATAATGATGAACTTGCCGCGGTTGATTGGAATTTAATCATCGAGACACCCAGTACAAACATAGATGAGATTTTCACATCCTTCTACAAAACATTTAATAAAATTGTAAACAAGCACCCACCAATTACAACTTTCTCAAAGCGTAAGATCAAACAATTTTCCAAGCCATGGATAACCAAGGGATTACGAATTTCAATCCAAACAAAAAATAGATTATATCAATCCGGTGATTTTGAAAAATATAAATATTATAGAAACAAAATTTGTACTCTGATTCGCTTAAGTAAGAAAAGTTACTATCGTGAATTTTTCAAGAATAACTTGAATAATATGCGGAAAACGTGGCAAGCTATAAATGAACTACTGAATCGGCGGAAAAGAAGTCTTAAGCCAATCAATACACTTCAAGTGTATTGATTGGCTTAAGACTTCTTTTCCGCCGATTCAGTAGTTCATTTATAGCTTGCCACGTTTTCCGCATATTATTCAAGTAAGGATCCACAAATTAATAATAACATCGTCAATGACCCATCACGTATACCCAACATTATAAATACGTATTTCTCATCTGTTGGTAATAATTTAGCAACGAAAATGCCTCAAGCCAAGCATTCTTATATGGATTATCTCATAACCTCCAAATCACCAGATACTTCATTCTTCTATAAGCCTGTTATTTCACATGAAGTGAAACTTGAAATTTTATCCATCCCGAATAATAAATCGCATGGCCTTTACTCTTGTCCTACACAACTTCTTAAGTGCTCTTGTGATATAATATCTCCTGTCCTCAATAAGTCCGTCAGTCTTGGTGCACATCCTTCTAAACTGAAAATGTCCAAAATTTTACCCATCTACAAAGCTGATGATGAAACTGAAGCCTGCAATTATAGACCAATTTCATTACTGTCAAACTTTAATAGAATTTTTGAAAAAATTATGTACAATAGAATGAAGATTTTTATAGAAAAACATCAACTACTAAGTTTATCCCAATATGATTTTCGTCAAGCACACTCAACTGAACATGCTATACTTGACATGGTAGAAACCATCCGTACCAATATGGATAAAAGACGATTTTCTTGTGGGGTGTTCATTGACCTTAAGAAAGCTTTTGATACTGTAGACCATAAAATATTACTTGATAAACTTAATTTTTACGGTTTTCGAGGAATCGTTAATCAGTGGTTTTCCTCTTATTTAACAAATCGTACTCAAACAACTGAGATTAACTCTTACATTTCGGATAAAGAAGTGGTTACTTGTGGTGTACCCCAAGGATCTGTTTTATGGCCGCTCCTCTTTTTGTTATATGTTAAAGATATTCAACATTGCTCCAGAAAACTTAAATTTTTCCTTTTTGTAGATGATACTAATCTCCTTTACTCCCACGAAAATCTCAGAACATTAGAATTAATCGTAAATGCTGAATTGGACAATTTATTTAATTGGCTAACCTCAAATAAACTTACACTTAACATAAAGAAAACAAACTTTATTATTTTTCGCCCACACCAAAAAAAACTTAATTACCGACCCCAGATTAATATTTTTGACAGTGAAGAAAATAAGAATGTACCTCTTGAACAAAAGAACTGTATTAAATTTCTTGGGTTATTAATTGATGAAAATTTAAGTTGGAAAAACCATATTCATGCCCTCACAACAAAAATAAGCAAAACTGTTGGTTTAATTGCGAAATTAAGACATATTGTTCCTAATCGAACCCTTCTTGGTATTTATAAGACTCTCATTGCTCCTTATATAACGTATGGACTAACTTCTTGGGGAAATGCATCTAAGACCTTGTTAAATAAAGTACTTGTCCTTCAAAAACGTACACTCCGTCTTATTCACTTTGCTCAACCAAGGGAGCATGCAATACCCCTCTTCTTGAAAGGAAAACTTCTACCGCTCCAATTTCTATATATGAGAAAATTGCT
Organism: Pachyseris speciosa; assembly: GCA_016490735.1. Taxonomy (NCBI): domain Eukaryota; kingdom Metazoa; phylum Cnidaria; class Anthozoa; order Scleractinia; family Pachyseridae; genus Pachyseris; species Pachyseris speciosa. The sequence goes on along the minus strand of JAEMWC010000080.1, from coordinate 1,618,614 downwards.
AATTTAATGTACAATATCAGTACTAATTCTGCACCGACTAATATTTCAAATTTATTCTCTAAAATTGCCAGTATTCATTCTTACAGCACACGCTCATCAACATCTGAGCATTTTTTTACTAAACAATCCGCACTTAATGTTCAAATTAAGGCCTTTTCACGTGTTGGTGTTAAAATCTGGAATGTGATACCAACTAGACTAAAAAACTTATCCAAAAACTCCAAAACTAATTGAAATACTAGAATCTGAAAACTCATATGTCGAGATAGATACCTTAATTAACATGATGAAAAATTAAATTTCCGACTGGAGTCAAGTTTTAGTCTCTAGCTTTCCCCTTTAGATTTTACCTAGACAGTGATATTTACATGTTGTTAAGCGATTTTTGATTCTGTTTAAAGTAATCGTAAGACGAACCAGTAATAATATTAATAACAATATTAATATTTATAATAGTAATATTTAAGGACTGGTCCGCCTCGATTAGCTGTAAAGCTATTTGCGGCCCAGTCCACCAAGAATTATCCACTTGTAAAAGAGTTGAAATAAACTTGAATAAACTTGAACTTGATCCGGCGCTGGAAACACGTGGTGGCAAGTGAAGATTGGCTACAATTCCTTCAGGCTCACTGGTTGATGCTGACCTACTTTGTTAGGAAACCAAAGCAAACAAGAAACCTCTTTCACGCTCCCCATAAAACCATTTTAGGAATGAGGAAAACGGAAAATGATTTATTTCTGCTACAGTATGTGAATATTGGAACAATGATTTCCAGATTCACAAGCAGTCTTCCTCATATAGGCCTCGGATTTTCTCTATTTTTTTACAACACTAATTCATTCGCTCATAAGCGCCCCCTCTCCCCCTCCCCCCGAGGCTTTAACACTTCAGCACAACGAACTCGTTTTCTATGACAGGTTCGTTTCTCAGCCGTTTCGCTGCTCCACGCTCGCATCGTGCTATCCAAAGACAAAAATAGTTTCCTTGCACTTTTCCTTCCTTTTTTCGTATACTAAGAGTCCTCAAGTGAACAATGAGAGGAACGCGGCCAATATTTCAACATATTAGGACCCCACGCTGGGTCAGATAAATTATATCCAAAAAGGCGTGAGCTTGGTGGGTAAAAACTTTCCTCCGACTGTCCATTTTGCATCAGTCATTTCGTTTATGCAAGAGGGAGTGATGGTTTATGAAATAGAGTTTTGCTAGGATATGTTGATACTCGATTTTTCGAACTTTTCTGTTCCCACGGGCCTATATTTTCTACCACCATTTTTCTTCATTGATTAGTCTGCTCTCACGTTGGATCGCGTATGATACGCTTGCTTGAATAGATTTTCCTTGGTAACAAAGACAAATATGCAAAAAAAGTGATTTTTGTGACTCGCAGTATGAATATGCTCATCATGATGGAACGGTAAATTGGTTGGCATTCACAGTGCCAGTTGTGAAATATTTTAGCCTTTGGAAACCAAGCGAAAACATGTAAAATATATATAGAAAAAAAGAAAACTAATGTGCGATCCTAAAATGGGAACGTGATTCTCCCAAGAAGGCGACCCAGTCGAAAGATGAGGTCACTATCAGGAAATGTGGCTGGAGTGTGGCGGATGGGGTCCTGCGACTAAAGAACCTAAGTGCAGGAATTAAAAATTATATTTTAACCTCGGTGAGGAAAGATTACTGTTATGTGAGAGATTTTATGGGGGAGGTCTTTATTTACTTACTTGGAATCGTGTGGTAAGCTTTTGGGAAAAAAAAAACCGGCAACCAAAATGATCCAAAATTTTATTTCAATTTAAGCCAACCGAAATCATAATTAGAGCAATTAGCAATCACTGAAATTACAATTTTTCGAGAGATTTCCTCACCGATCGCCCACACTTCAATGCCCTTCTATTTGGTTGTTGGGGCACTGGGGCTGAGAGAACATTTCTACTGCGTTTTGTTAAGGGAAATGAAGCGCTACTTTAAAGCTACTTTTATGAGATCTTTTCTCATTAGTTCACTCAATGTGAATAAACGTGGCAATTTGTGTTTGACAATCCGAAAAGTGATATAAAGAAAACTGGATGAAATATGAAATATTTATGCTATGCACAAGTTAATCGTGACGTCACAACATGCGGGGTATCGCGTTATCACGCGTGAACCAAAGAAATACTTACGCCTGGCGGCGGTATGCTAGAAAATACCCCGTCTTGGTTGATTTCATGGATTTTTGCGCGGGCAAATGACCGTCTGGAAGGTCTTTTGCATAAACAGTGTAGTTGTGAATGTAGCCGAGGGCTAAACTAGCAACAATGGGTTCTGAAACTCGCAAGATGCAGTCAAGGCTTATAGACTATCTCGTTGTCGTTGGTGTACGCAAACCGACTGTGGATTCAACTGAAACACCAGAGCTTTTGCGGCGCTTTCCACAGAAAGATCATAAAGACTTCGTGTTGCCGGGGGACGTGGTATTCTTTTGCCAGCCGGAAGGATGTAGCACGGTGTCGAAAAAGTTTTCTCTCCGGGAAGCGAACTCGTTTGCTTTTACACTGACCGAGAAAGATTCCGGTCAGGTTCGCTATGGGATTTGTGTGAACGTTTTTCGCCCCTGTTCGAATTTTATTCACAAAGAGCGAACTGATTACAAGGAAGCAAAGCTGATCGTTCGGAAAAGGTCTCGACACAAACGGGACTTCTGTATGAGCTTGACATCTTTGTGCATTATATCACATCATCCCTTCTTTCCGACTTTCAGGGAGTGCCTGTTTTTCCTTCGCAAGATGATCGACTCGAGAACGGGTCTCGTTGCAAGGCTGGACAAAAACGACAACATTGTACCAGGCTTAAACAGCTGGTCTGTGTTTACGTGCACAGAGGATCAGAGAACTAGCCATTTGGCGAACGATATGGAAGAAGTAGAAACTTGGATTCAACGTCTTCTACTCGCTCAAGCTCCCATGGCAGGAAGAACGCGAGTTGAGCTGCATCTACACTCGCCAGACACATATCCAGCGTTAACCTTTGCTGTGCCTGAAACGAATCGATTTCCGCTCATTGATTTTCCTATTCACATCCCTTTGGAACTTCTTGGAGTGGAAACGTGTTTGAAAGTTTTAACTTGCATTTTGCTCGAACACAAGGTGAGTTAGTTAAGTCATGCGATTGAAAACAAATAATGTTCTCTTTACTACTAGCAGGTGCAAAGCTTTAACCTGAGTTTTTATCGTACTTGGAGTGAGGTTTTATTGAAATAAAGTGTAAACTTGTATGAATCAAACTGAAGCTTATTAACACACATTTTTATGAATCCCTTGGGGAAAAGACCTTGATCAAAGGGAATTTTTTTGTCAATCGTGGATTGGAAGTCTTGTCTTGCCAGTCAGTGTTGCCCTGTATAAAATTTTTATTTGGAATAATTATAAGAAACCTGTTTATGGAAACTTTTGACCTCCATTCCGTTTTAGACAGGCTTTGTTTCACTGGAGAAAAGATAGAATATATTTTTTATTAAAACCAGAGATTTTCCTGAAAATAAGTTTGATTTGTTGACAATGATGTTTGTTTTCAAAGTGAAATTTGTTGATTTTGCAGAATTTAAATAACCTGCACGAGTTTGTCGTTTGCCTTTAATGTAAACATTTGACTGCGGATAACCCTTCACAAAGGCAAATTTAGGGCGTTTATTGACGAGAAGTTTTCTCGGTTCACACACATAGCAACAACAAATTGCTGGTAACTCCTGCTTCTGTTAAGCATGCACATTCATTAAAACAGATTCTCAGTATTTATTGTTCATTCAAATTAGTGAAATGCCATAATGGCCCATATCGTTGCATCCATTATTCATTGAAATCCATGCTCTTTGGTTTCCCTTCTACTATAGCTTGCATTCTTGCAATCAGACTAAAACTATTGAAGCGCCGCTGAAAATTGAGACTTTGAGGTGATACCATTGTCACTCAAATGTCAGGGGCAACTGAAAATATTGCTTTATTTGTGTTGAATCTGTTTTCATTTATTTTTGTAACTTTTTTAACATTAAAAAATATTACTCACTTATTACTGGTATTTTTAACATTAACATTAAAAAATATTATTACTCACATTCACATTTAAACGCGTTTTCAGCTCCTAGGTGACACGTGGGTAAATAAAGTATTATTATTATTATTATTATTATTATTATTATTATTATTAGTTGTGAAAATGAGTACCATTTGTGAACTCAACAAATATCAAGGCTGGGAATTGAAAATTTCACATGTCATCTGTAGCAGGCAAGTGTCTGGGTCGTGTCGTACTTCACTGAAGCGTCACCAGAACTGCAAAATGAAAACTGAGATTAAACCATCACTGATGAAACTTGAAAGAAAAAATTCTTCAAAACTTGCAAAAATTGAGAATACTCAGATACTCAGAGAAATAATTGCAAAATTTGCTCATGGTATTTGATTACTGGTATCCTTCTTCATGGAAATCAAACCAGGAAAAGCTCCTCAAACTAAAGAACTGGCCAAATTTGAGAGTCTTGTCTTTTGATCCATATAGCAGAGATAAAGTGCCACTAAGTCTGAGATTAGTTAGTGTGGAAAACAGCAAAGTTGTGGACCTTGTGGGAATTCTATGTTAATACCACCTCTTCCCTATAGGTTGTAATCCAATCCAGGGATTACAATGCGCTGACCATGAGTGTGATAGCACTGACAGCTCTCCTCTACCCGTTGGAATACATGTTTCCTGTCATTCCGTTATTGCCCACATGCATGAATAGTGCTGAGCAGCTTTTGTTGGCTCCTACGCCGTTTGTGATTGGTGTTCCTGCAAGCTTCTTTCGGTACAAGTCTGAAGGGTTTCAGATGCCTGGAGATGTGTGGATTGTGGACTTGGATTCAAATAAGGTTAGCAAAGTACTAAAGTTGGTTATCATATTAATTTAAAAACTACAGGAAAGTTTGGTTTTATCAACTGAGGACCTATTTCCCTCTTAGTGTTTACATGATCCCAGGATGAAATTTACATAATCCCAGGGTGAAATGTTAGCAAAAATCCCATGTAAACGGTCTTCCCGGGATGAAAAATAAGTGTAGACTTTTATACATGAGCATTTTGTCCCAGGGCGAAACTGTTTTCATTATAAATTATTATAAATAAAATTTAAAAAGTTAAAATAAAAGTATAGTGAAGTAAAATGAATTGTTTGTCCCGGGATAAAACCACACGTGTCAACAGCAATAAAAATTTCCTCTAGTAGGAAAGTCATCCCAGGATGAGTTTTGAGCGCTAGCTGTTCATCAGAGTGAATCAGATTCGGAATTTGGATTTACTGTGACAAAGGGCTAGCGCTTGAAACATCAGCTTTTGAATCTCTTTACAGTGGCCTATTTACATTACCAACTCAGTAGATAAAACCAAATTTTTGTGTACAACTTTGCCACCGACGCAGCACCACAGTTTCTTTAGAAGCTTACCCCCTTTATTCATTAACGTAAAAATTGTTTCTGCAGAAAAGCATGCTAGTGTCATCACTTTGTGAAGTCCCAGTAAGTCTCAAGTTATTCATTTGCCACCCCTGTTTCTGATGTATCCCTTCTAATTCTAGCTAGTTTCATTTGACTTTGCACACAGATCACAGTTCCACTCACTGCAGATGAACTGCCTCCATTACCCCAACCTGAAGGAGCACTGCTGATAAGGAACTTGAAGCTTGTGAGTTCATGTAATATTATGATGGCATGTAGTATTTTAGAGTATGAACAGGGTTTATACAGGTCCTGGAAAACCTGGAAAGTCATGGAATTTTATAATTTCATTTTCCAGGCCTGGAAAGTCCTGGAATTTAGGTTTGTGTCCTGGAAATTCATGGAAAGTCATGGAAAATCATCAGGCTTTCTATGAGTTGAAAGCAAGGTAGATCCAAAGTTACAAAAATCAAACGACAAAAAAATAATAATAATAAAACCCCAAGTCATAATGATAATAATAAATTATTATGCAGTCTCTACTGACTTTGAAAATTGAATTTTAAGGTGGTAGAACTAACTTTTGGTCCAAATTTTTTTTACCCTAAAACTTAATCATTAGAGAGAAGTATGGTAGCTTTCTATAATTCCGATCATCAGAAAACTACATCAGAAAAAAGTTTTTTGTTTTGGGTGGCTACTTTGAGCACCATATTGGATTCAGTGGGCTGAGGCATACAGAGTTTGGTAATTCTAAGAACAAATCAAGATGGCGCCTACAATGCAAGCATTTGTAACAAGATTTATATGATGAATTGAATGAAATTAATGGCACACACAGGTTGCATTTATTTCACACTTTTGTTTTAATTTTGAGAAGTTTCTGTCCTAAATGGGCCCTTGCAAGTCAGGTCTACCACCATAAAAACTTAATATTTTTATGGAACTCAGTGTTTGAACTGAAAATTACCACTTATAGATTAAAAAAATGGTTTTGAAAAGGTACTTGCCCAGCTCAGTAATTTTGTGAAATGTAAACCTTGCATTGATATTCATCAGGCTCTCCAAGCACTCAGCATGCCACCACAGACTGTTACCAATCTAGATGAATCTGCCCCTCTTGATGACCTTGAAGCTCTGATCCCAGATGACACAAACAGCTTAGAAACAAGACAGCTTGTGTATGGGAATGATGTGGATGCAGTAGACATTGCTGTGAGAGTTGCTATGGTCAACTTTTTTACATCGCCCAACATTCTTGGAGGAATCAAAGAGCATACGAGAACGCTGAGGCTTTATTCTCGGCCAGTGGTTGCGCTGCAGAGGGGACCTTTCCTGAAATCAAGACCAGAGCTCTCAGAATTTGTTCTGAGACTTGCAGAATCACAGGTAAATGAATGTTGATAGTGAGACAGAGCTGTCACTAATTTTTGACGTGGGCAGAGATGTACAAAAAGTAGCTGGGGAATCCAGCTGTTGTCATATTGTTAACCCATTGGCACCCGTGCCAGCCAAAACCGGCTGTAAAAAAACTCCCATGCTTCAAAATATTGCAACTTTCTCAATTGCACGAATATTGCCTTAACTGTTAGTTGTGAGCATGAAATGGAATGCCCTTTAAATTTGGATATCCAATAAATGCAAGAAATGTAGCGATTTTGACCAAATATGGCCTTTTGAGTTTGGACAAGAACGAAACTGGCCGTTTTTAACGTCAAAGAGAAATGACAAAAATGCCTCTTTTTGCCTTCATGGTTTCTAAGGAAATCATCGCCGAAAACCAAACTTCAACCATCATAACGAAATTCAGTCCTTTTTCTAGCTTAGAAATGACTTTTTTTGTTGAAATTCTTCTCCCGAACGTAGATACAGCCTTTTGTTCGAGTGCATTCGGGCCTTTCCGCCATTTTCAACATCTAGACCACATTGCATGCTGGGAAATGACGAGAATTTTTGACAGCACCCGTTCCTTCTCCCAATTCTTTCACATATAAACTAAGTCTACAGCCACTCCGACCTACTGCCAAAAATTCCTGCTTGTGGTCATCTTCAGTACTCAGAAATTCCAAAACGTGTGGCAGTAGGTCGAGAAATTCATCAATAGTCAAGTCCCAAAGGTACTAAGTGTTTGACCGGCCAAATTCCCAGTTCGTCGAGTAACAAGCCAAATTCAACAACAAAGTACATCACCTTGCTCGATTCTTTGAGAAAGTGGACTCTTAGCTACCATCACGCTTAATGATGCTCATCAGGCAGCCGCTAAAGATGAAAAATGGCTGTAAATTTAGCAGAAATCGCAAGCAAACCGAACTTGGGCCATTGTTGTCGCTTCACGGATAAAAAATAACTATGTCAAAATGACGTTTTCAGAAACCTTGAGCCTCCAGTGGCTTAGGACAGCACCACTTTTCCCTGGTAGTTCAAATAAAGAGTCACGAATTGCTATTCATCATTTATAGGTGGAAAATCACTCCGAAAATGTAAAAACAGCCGGTAGTCAATGGGTTAAGATGAATATGCTATTTTTCTATGAAAGTAGCTGGGGATCTAGGCTAAAATTCTCAAATTTGACTGGGGAAAATCCCCAGCCCCGGCCCTTAAATGGCAGTCCTGGTGAGATATTTTGGGAGTTGTGGGATCACGTGGTTGTTCTTTCAGCAGGAAATTTAGCTGACATTTCCCAGTTAATCCCAGTTAATTTTCCTAGTTAATCTCTTGAAGACCATGTTTGAATAAATATAATTCAAATTCTTAAGTCTTGTTTCTGGTAGCAACAGCCATGTTGTAACAAGATTAAAAGTTGTAAACATGATAATATTTTTATTACTGTTTTGCAGTCATTAGAATACTATGGGGAGTGGCTGGTTTACCCGACAAACACAGTGTTTGCCAAAATTCATAAAGGTAAAACATTTTCATTTTACAGTTTTCAAAATTCATAACTTAAAAATTTCCACTAAAATGTCCTGAATGTCTGCTCATTTATGCTAAGTCTATTTTTTTATTGTAAACACAATCAATCTTTTTAGGCATCTATGACCCTCAGACTATTGGAGACAAAGCCAAGTGGTTTGCTGATGATCTGGAACCTGTCATTTACCAAGTGTTTGACTCAGATTCAAAGATCTTCACAGAGCCTTGGATGGATGTAGATTATGAACCCAGTCTGATTTTCGATGAAGATGAAGTCACTCCAAACAATGATGAGGATGATGACAGTAGCAGCTGTCACAGTTCTGTTGGCGACCTTGTTCAGAAAATGCTCAGTGGCGGCATCAATGGGGCCACGCCAATGGGACCCCACCTTCTCCCATTTGCCCCAGTGAGGGCCTCCTCCCCCATGCCTGATTTACAGGCCTCCTTTAGTCTACCAGGCATGCCAGTGGTGAGGGGTAACATTCTGGATGGTTCAGCTGTTCATGGCAGCAAGGGGATTTCAAGGTATTAAAAGCTTGTTAATGTCACACTTCCTTTGGGTATTCGTATTAATAGAGACTACAATAACAAGACAACAAAAGATAATGTGTGGCGTAATGGGGGGAACACCATTCCGCAATTGGCATAACAGACAACTTCATAGCCTGACTAAAAGCCTAAACTTATCTCCCCAGCACTCTTTAAGACCTGTGCTGGATCGGACAAATTGTAGGCCAGTACAAAAGCAAATCAAGGCGATCTAAAAGCCTAACTCTCCACGGCACTATGAGCTGAACCTCCGGCCAGTATTGTGCTATAATGGAAAGAGTGTAGGCAGTAAAAACAAGTTCAAGCCTCCTTATCTCCCCAGCACTATGAGCCAACTCAGGCTTAACATGTTGTGATACATGTAAATAAAGATACGTTGATACACATGAAATTCTTCACACATACTTGGTGGTCACTGGTTGGTGTTATTCTCTTAGCAGCAATACTGAATGCCCTGTCGATTTTAAAACAAAAACCTCTGCTATTGTCTACTATGGATGACTTGATTTTTCATCCGTACTTGAATTTTTTAAGATGCTTTTAATGATTAGTTAACACCTGTTGAATTACAGTATATGCTTGCTAACATGATGTAAACAGCTAATCTGTGCAGGGCTAGTGGTAATATGTTATTGTGTTCTGGAGCAACAGATGAAAACAACCTTTTAGTTACTGTACAGCTGAGACTTAATAATTTCTAAATGCATATTTGTGTAGGCGTGAACCATCTGAGGCAGGAACCCCAGATTCAGCAGCTTGTTCACTCAGCAGCGGAGACTCCTACTCAGTTAGGGACGATGATAGCGAAGATTTTGCATATTCAGTGTCTAACCCACCGACACCACATATGAGCAGACGGAAACTGACATCAGACACAGACAGTGAAAACACGTTTGCGACTGGGACCTCATCACGGTCCAGCTCCTCATCAAATACCATGTCTCCAGAGAAACAAAACAGTATGTTCATCAACAGCACTGAAGCTGTCATGGGTAAGGTTAAGAGCAAACTATATCTATTACTAAATCACCTCACTAACATGTACAGTTCAAGTGAGTGCAAAAGTGTTATTACATGCTTTGAGAGTCCACAGACAGATGGATTATTCCCTGATTACTTCAGGACTCGGTGTTATATGTGGGTTGAGTTTGTTGTTAATTCTCTACTCTGCTCCAAGAGGCTTTTCTCTGGGTACTCCATTTTCCCCCTCTCTCAAAACCAATATTTCCAAATTCCAATTTGATCTGGATAGTGTCTCCATTTGGCACCATGGGACTAAAGTTGAGGTTATGTATCAAACCTTGTCCATGACACTCTCAATTCCTGGAGGAAATGGGATTTGATAAATGCTGGAAATTATTTGACAGCAACTGAAGGCCTATGAGCATAACCGACCTATGTCGAATTTTGGGTTGTTTTTCGATTTTGCTCGGATTTGTCCGAATTTCTGCATGTGACCTGCAATTTGATTGAAAAACATTGTCTGGTAGTTTTCTTCACTGATTTTTTTTTCATTTTGGAGATATAATGTGTGCAAAAAATGCATTTTTTCTTGCATACACAAAGAAACCAACCTTCCATGAGAGTGGTTTGCAAACTGCATTACATCTTCTTTCAATCAAATTGCAGTTTACTCTCAACAATTCAGACAAAGCCAGGCAAATCGAAAAATGACCCAAAATGCAACATAGGTTGGTTATGCTCCGAGGCCTTCAATTAATAACAATAAACAGATACATGACTAAATGCAAATCATTATTGATTTAATATTTATGATAATTTGATTTGACAGAAAAGAGGTGTGAATTATCCAGGGTTAAGTAATCACTGTTAGGGGTGAATAAAGTTAGTCAAGTTTCATGTGAGCAAAGACCATTCTTGCAGATAGATTGACAACCATCTGAAAATTTGTTTATTTTCTTTGCTCTGTATTAACTGTTTTGTAGGTCTGTGGAACAGTTTTAAGAAATCAACCATGAGTGTTACAAAGCCGGCACAACAGGAAACTGCAGAGAAACCTGTTGTAAATGGCTTTGCAAAGAGAATCCCAAACAATTCATCGCCAAACAAATTCTCTCCACAAGAAGAAAAATCGCCTTTCTTCCCTTTTCCAGGTAAGCTGTTACTTTTAAGGTGGACACAGGCACTTGTCTTTTCACTGTTCAAACTATTGTACGAGGCATGACTTTTTTGCTGTGTTGAGAAAGTGACAGGAAATCCTAATCCCTGTTCCTATAGAGAAGCTATTTAAGATGAATTCCTGTTCAAGTTAAGTTGTGTGCAAGCCCTTTGGAAATGAGGCCATTGAAATAAAATGAATGGAGACTTGAACAATAGGCAGATGTGTTTTTGTGTAACTTCCACAACTTTTCTTCTCTCTGCCTAAAGAAAATGTCAGAAAACGGAAGCGAGGAGGACCATAGAATGCTAAATGAAATAAACTCGGTTCTTTCTTCTTGTGGTACCATTTACATCGGTACAGCCAACACATTACAATGCTGTTGAGCAGAATATTACTGTAGAGAGCTCTGTTTACTTGTATGACTCAAGTGACAAGACAACTTATAAGTAATAGAACTATGACCAAGCCTGAACAGAACTTCCTATCGGCATCATTAGTTGTTTTCTTCTTTTTTTGCAAGTGATGTTTATGGAGTAAAGTATTGTTCTCTCATTTTCCAGGAATGAGACAAAAACCACCAACACCTGGAGAGAGAGTGCCGGGAAAACCTCCACTGGCAAAACAAACTTCAACAGAAAAGCAAATTCAAAGGTTAGAGTCACTGCACCATCATAATGGTTAATGTCACACTTCATTTGCTTTGCGTGTTTTGCTACTTTTTAAAATTTTCTTTAATTTATTCCTTTAAAAAATTAGCATATACAACAACATCACAACATAGAAAAGAAAAATAAACATTATAACATAACAAAGAATGCGATAACATTAACATTATTAATTACAAAGTTAACACTAGATTTGTGCAGCACAGAATGAAAAATGCACATGCAAAAACACTCAGCTTAGTTGTACTTAAATTTCTTTTACAAAATAAATGTTTTGTTTGCTACATTGGAAACTTGTAGTGTACAAAAAGTGTTTTTTAATAGTTTCATTTATGACGTGCATATATTTCCAATTCAATTACCATTTGGACAGTAATACCTGTATCATGCTGTTATTAATGGTCCATTTGGTGGCTCAAATAGTCAGTTAAAAGGATCAAATCGAGACAAATGGAACTTAACAATACCTACAGGATCAAATTTCACACTTTAAAACCTAAATAAAAAACACTCAGCTTAGTTGTACTTAAGTTTCTTTTACAAAATAAATATTTTATTTGCTACATGCAAAACTTGTAGTTACAAGAAGTGTTTTCAATACAGTTTCATTTATGACATGCATACATGAATTTTGCCAATTCAATTACCATGTGGACAGCAATACTTGTATGCTGTTATTAATAGTATAATTAATTAATTTGTTGGCTCAAATAATTAGTTAAAAGGATCAAAACGAGACAAATGGAACTTAACAATACCTTCAGGATCAAATTTCTTACTTTAAAGCCTAAATCTACTTGTAACTTTTAGTCAGTGGATACGCTATGCGTAGGAACGACTGTTGTTGGGAGTAAGATTATGCAAATTTGTCACTCACTCAGATGTAAACCAATTGAAGGTCTCCATCCTATGTCGAAGTTTGAGTCGTTTTTCGATTTTGCTTGGATTTGTCTGAATTTCTGCATGTGAACTGCAATTCGATGGAAACACATTGTATGGTATTTTTTTGACTGATTCATCCAGAATCCAGAAATGCATTTTTTCTTACGTACACCAAGAAACCAACCTTCCATGGGAGTGGTTTGCAAGTTGCATTACATCTTCTTTCAATCAAATTGCAGTTTACATGCAACAATTCGGGCAAATCCAGGCAAAATCGAAAAACAACCCAAAATTCGACGTAGGATGGTTATGCTCCGAGGCCTTCAATTGAAGTTAAGCTCATTTGTATGCGTACCGTATTAATATTCATACGTGAATTATGTGAACATTTGTGAAGAGTACAACTAAAACTGGACGTGAAATGATTAGCGGGTAGAAAGGATTGTTCGATAGTGTGACGTAGACTATAAATTTGGCGGTTAAAACATCGATTAAGCTCATCGGATACGAAACTTACGTGAGTGCTGGAGCTGCGGATCGCTACGTATTAATTGCATTATCGGTTTGCCTTCCCGCCTGGTGATCGAAAGACGTCATGAAAAGTCCGGAGATCCGCAAGTTCTTAACGCTTCTGAAAGAATCCAGTTAGCGTTTTCTCTGTGCTTACCAAATCACGATGAGATATTAGCGTTTTGGAGTACAGAGTAGAAGCCAGGCGGAAAAAGTCTGAAAACAACTCTCGTCTCAAAAGTGGCGCGTCGTTGCTAGTCTTGTTCCATTTCTCAAAGGTTGCGGTGCTAAAAGCTGGGAAAGCGAGAGTGGTTTTTGGACTTTACGGCGAAAAGTGTATGTTTGAAGAGTTCTTGTCCTTCACACTTGGAGCAGACCTTGTTTGTCCTTGTTCTACCTTAGAAATGACCTTTTTTGTTCATATTCTTCTCCTGAGCATAGATACAGCCTTTTGTTCCAGTGCATTTGGGCCTTCCCAACATTTTCAACATCTCGAGTGCATTGCATGCTGGGAAATAACGAGAATTTTTGACAGAGCCCATTCCTTCCCCCAATTCTTTCACATATAAACTAAGTCTACAGCCACTCCGACCTACTGCCAAAATTTCCTGCTTGTGGTCATCTTCAGTGCTCACAAATTCTAAAATATGCGGCGGTAGGTCGAGAAATTCATCAGTAGTTGAGTCCCAAAGGTACTAAGTATCCGACCGGCCAAATTCCCAGTTCGTCGAGTAACAAGCCAAATTCAACAACAAAGTACATCACCTTGCTCGATTCTTTGAGAAAGTGGACTCTTAGCTACTGTCACGCTTAATGATGCTCGTCAGGCAGCCGCTAAAGATGAGAAATGGCTGTAAACTTAGCAAAAATTGCAAGCAAACCGAACTTGGGCCATTGTTGTTCACAGATAAAAAATAGCTACGTCAAAATGACGTTTTCAGGAACCTTGAGCCTCCAGTGCCTTAGGACAGCACCACTTTTCCCTGGTAGTTTCAAATTAAGAGTCACAAATTACGATTCATCGAAAACGTAAAAACAGCCGGTAGTCAATGGGTTAAAAACGGTCAGTTTCGTTCTTGTCCAAACTCAAAAGGCCATATTTGGTAAAAATCACTACGTTTCTTGCGTTTATTGGATATCCAAATTTAAAGGACATTCCATTTCATGCTCACGACTAACAGTTAAGGCAATATTCGTGCGATTGAGAAAGTTGCAATGTTTTGAAGCATGGGAGTTTTTTACGGCCGGTTTTGGCCGGCACAGGTGCCAATTGGTTAAACACTTTCACTTTTCACTAGTTAAAATGCCATTTTCTCTAGTCACCTTGGCTTAATCCCCTTATCGCAAATAAGGTCACATATCCATGACTTCTTCACAGTTGTACTTTGATTTATTTTAGCTGTGGAGCCCCACCACAAACTTATAAATCCGAACAAATTACTTAAAACTCTCTTGCAGTGAAAATCAACAATTTTTGAAGGAAGTCATCCGTGGTGTCATGAAGGGAGATGGTGTTGGCTGGCTTCAATCAAAGAAGCTCCGTAGGTTGATGTGTGATGAGAGTCTGAGAGCTATGGTGGCTAGTCGTCTGTACAGTGCTCCGTCTGCCAACAGGAACACAGATGCTGTGGATGATATGGTAAGTTGAGAATGTGGTTATGTGTAATGCTGTGTAGGCCATTACAACATTGGTCTTATTGCTTTACTGTATATCAGTAATAGCTGGGGTGATGTATTATTCATAGTCTATTTATTCTCCATACATGTGCCTTGAGATTGAAATTAAGTAATTTTTAATTGCTAAAAAAAGTTAACTTTGTTAGTTTGTTTCTTTGTCTTTTCTCACTTGACATTCTCTACGTACACTGAGTCACTGCACTGAGTCACTGCACTGAGTCACTGCACTGTCTTCAAAAGCTTACGTTGTTGCCTCTGACAAGCATTTCAACATGTTCATTCAAGCTCTTTATAGAATCTTCCTAATAATGTTATATTCGTCCAGTTGACATAGAGAGTAAAGTGTTTCACAGACAATTTCACCTCAGTTAAAAGTTGTCCCCTGTCAGATCAAGGCTTAAACTTTTACTAGTTGTTATTATGTGTATAATTTGGAAGGAAATTGGGGGTATTACATATTCAAGAATCACTAGGAGGCTCCTTCCTCCCTGCTTCCACTTTCCTTGACTGACTGTGCATCCCTGTATCCATCATTCACTTTAGCTGTATGTTTAATTTGTTGTTTAGTTTTTCTTTAGGTTTCATCTCACTGCTGCCCCACCTCTTCCAACACGCACCTAGAAATGCAATGCACATCGTCAAGATTTGTTTTAAAACTCTTGCAGGCCCCATTAAGAGCAGTGTCCCACTGCATTACTAGTATCAGTAACTTGTACACATGTATATTAAATTATGTGCACTTTTACAGTCAGAGCATATTGTATAATTAAACTTATAACACACTTGCACATGCACATGGCTTTTGTTATGCCATTGTACTTAATACATATTTTGCTTTTGTAATTTATTGTTCAGTTTTATTTCTTATTGTGCAGCTCATCAGTAGCGTAATTCCTCCATCTTTCCTGCTGGCACAGTATAAACAGGCACAAAGTGGGTTCTCTAAGACGAGTCTAGACTCAAAACAAGAAACAGATAATGCATTTGTTAGTACATCTAATCTGCTGTCATGTTGTTGCCATTAAACTCTTAAAAGATCTTCTAAAAGTCTTGAGTGAAAAAAAACAATGTTAAAAATACCCTAATGTAATTGGTGTCACTTTTAATTGGAATTAAAATGAAATTATTATGAATTGGTACAAATAATAGGTGCAAATATCTGTGGCTTATTTATTGTGATATTCTTCCTTTGCCATTTGCAACAAACATTTTACTAAAACTCTCTGCTACTGGTTTTCTTTTGTTTTCTTTTTTTTTTCCTTTGAAGCACTTTTCTGTTTGGTTTCTTTTGTGGGGTTATTTTTGGTTTCACCTTACATCTCTTGGTCAGTTCTTTCTGTATTCCTTGTGTGTTGTGCAGTGTTGTTGCGAACTTGTTTCGCTTCTTTTTTTCTGCTGAAAAGCTTTTTAATGTGTGTCTGGATTTTTTCAATCGAAAGTGTCTTTTTTTATTACTTATAAACAACTAATTGAATAATAATTTTATGCTGTATATTGGTTGAATTAAATTCTTAACAGTACAATACAATTTAAATAAACTAAAACAAATACACTTATAAACAGCCTTTGGAGAACCCATTCCACTCATACCAAACCAAAAAATATAAAGTAAGTGAAAACAATATTTTCACAGCCTATGCATGCCAAAAGCAAAAGTAAAGAAAAGTGTTGTTGAATTTAAAATAGAAGGGGTATGGAATGGTTCCAAAATCATTATGACTGTAATGTGAAATGTAACCAGAAGTGCTGATACACACTTCACAACTTTATATACTCCATTTTTTGCAGTTCTGATTTGCACACTCTCCTTATGTATCCATCAAGTTGATATTCAAAAGTCCTTTTAAAATAATTTTGCGATTACCAAAGCAGGGGTTTTATTAGAAGCCGGCAACCGGCGAAAATTGCCGCCTACTTTGCCAGAATTTACCTCTTACCGCCTCCTACGTTATCCGTATTTTCACTCAAATTATAAAAAAATTCATCAGGCTGCCACCTATTTTAGTTAGCTCAGACAGCTATTTCAAAACTTATTGAAAACCTTGCCAAAGATTGAACAAGGTGCATTCTGGACACATTTGTAAACCAAAGTTGTGCAATGTCAAGTGCAAATTTTATTGCCCCCTCACAAATTAAAACAAAGGTGTAATTTGTCAAATGTTTTCCATTCTATACCCCTCCTTCTCACTGCTCACATGAGTGATTGTGTATGTGTGTGTGCTGTGCTTCACTCTGTTGTTACTAAGCTGGCTCTTCACTGTACTGTACATGTCACAGCCTAAACTATGGTGGAGCACCTTGTCCTCACTCTCTCTTGGATGGTCTGCACCGTCTTCTTCCTCTTCTACTTGGGGCACTGGGACTGATTCAACCCAGTCTCCTGTCCCTGAAGCTAAGGTAGGTGACCATTTCTTGTTCGGTCACCATGGCGACATGTACATAAATCTTGGTATTTTAAAAATCTGTAGTTAAAAATTATGTTAATAGTACATTTGGTCATGCAAACCTTGCATTGTATTTTGTGAAGGCCATATTGCTGAAAACCAGTTAGTTTAACCTAAATTAGGCAACAGTAGCGATAAAAAATATAATGTCAACTCGGTAACTAAAACTGTAGGCTGACCAGTTTTAACGTCATTGAAGAAATGTTGTGTTGTTCCATTCTGTGCTGCTTACGAATTTAAATAGAATACCATACTAGTCAAAAATCCTTATTTTAATCTTGCCAGCATTGCTTTCCCAGCATTCAAAGCCATCAGTCTAAAGAATTCAGACAAATGCATCTCAATAATTAAACTCTTTCACCTTATCAAACGTAACCGTTGAAAATATGATCAGCCATTTAACCATCAAGTCTCTGTTTTGTCTTCTAAGTGACCCTTGAATGATAAAGAACATTAACATGTACAACAAATTTAACTAGAAAAATGACAGCAAATTGGAAAAATTAAATTAAGTTGGCACTTCCGGTTTTATGGGTTCCAATGTGCAGGAAAATAGAAATGTGCTGCTTTATAGTCACATATCACTGTCTCTAATGTCCTACTGAAAAGTTTCTTACTATGTTGTTCACCCTATACTCTTCCTTTGGAGAAACTACATGTGGCTACCACTTGCTTCATCAAAACAATCCTTGTTGGCTTTAGTTTGCTGATTCATCTTGTTTATATTTTAGCGGGTTTCTCGCAGCGTCTTTAGAGGAATGTTGGAAGTGTTGAAGGCTGCCGTTTATGGTTTAGAAGTCAGTGTGGAGAATAAGGGCATCGGAGGAACTGCCTCTGCTTTTCATTTCCTCGAAATTGCACACACTCATTATTATGGACGAGACATCAAGGAGCAATTAGGGAGGCAGCGTGATGATGACGAGTTGTCAGTTATTTCCAACAGTGAAAGCACAATCTCTAATCTGTCAGATCACTCACATGACATGTCAGCAGTGCACTCATGGGTTACTGAGACAGGTCTGTAGTCACATGTTTAATATTACTGTCATTGTTGTTGTTATTTTTATTGTGGGATGAGAAATAATCCTTTAACCAGTCACCCTGTTTTCTCTCTGATTGGGGTGTGCGTGCATGTGTGTGTGAGGATGGAGCTAGCTCATGGGGGGTGGGGATAGCAGAAGGCACTTGTTGTGGACAAGTAGTTGAACCATGCAAAATAAAAACACCCCTTGTCAACCCAATGACACTTCTTAGTGTTGAAGTTGTGATCTTCTGTGGCATGCAGTCCTAGCAAAGGGATTAACTTCACTATCCAAGATAGGATAGGATGAGATAGGATAACTTTATTGAATATTTGATGGTATTTTCATCAGCTTAATTAATCAGTATCAACTACCGGTAACTATCTAACTACCTAATTACAATTATAAAAGAATAAAAATTTAAAAACAACAAAGGCTGCTTTTCTTGGGGGCCGTGTTTAAAATCTTACTTAACCCATTGACTACCAGAGGTTTTTACATTTTCGGAGTGATTTTCCACCTATAAACGATGAATAGCAATTCGTGACTCTTTATTTGAACTACCAGGGAAAAGTGGTGCTGTCCTAAGGCACTGGAGGCTCAAGGTTTCTGAAAACGTCATTTTGACGTAGCTATTTTTTATCCGTGAAGCGACAACAATGGCCCAAGTTCGGTTTGCTTGCGATTTCTGCTAAATTTACAGCCATTTTTCATCTTTAGCGGCTGCCTGATGAGCATCATTAAGCGTGACGGTAGCTAAGAGTCCACTTTCTCAAAGAATTGAGCAAGGTGATGTACTTTGTTGTTGAATTTGGCTTGTTACTCGACAAACTGGGAATTTGGCCGGTCGAACACTTAGTACCTTTGGGACTCGACTATTGATGAATTTCTTGACCTACCGCCACATATTTTGGAATTTCTGAGTTCTGAATATGACCACAAGCAGGAATTTTTGGCACTAGGTCGGAGTGGCTGTAGACGTAGTTTATATGTGAGAGAATTGGGAGAAGGAACGGGTGCTGTCAAAAATTCTCGTCATTTCCCAGCATGCAATGTGGTCTAGATGTTGAAAATGGCGGAAAGGCCCGAATGCACTGGAACAAAAGGCTGTATCTACGCTTGGGAGAAGAATATGAAAAAAAAAAGTCATTTCTAAGCTAGAAAAAGGACTGAATTTCGTTATGATGGTTGAGGTTTGGTTTTTCGGCGATGATTTTCTTAAAAAACATGAAGGCAAAAAGGGGCATTTTTGTCGTTTCTCTTTGACGTTAAAAACGGTCAGTTTCGTTCTTGTCCAAACTCAAAAGGCCATATTTGGTAAAAAATCGCTATGTTTCTTGCATTTATTGGATATCCAAATTTAAAGGGCATTCCATTTCGTGCTCACAACTAACAGTTAAGGCAATATTCGTGCGATTGAGAAAGTTGCAATGGTTTGAAGCATGGGAGTTTTTTACGGCCAGTTTTGGCTGGCACGGGTGCCAATGGGTTAAATTTACTTAAAACCTATTTAAAGTGTGGCAACTCAGTTTATTCTTAAAATCTCCCAAGGAAGTCAGGAGCAGTAGCCTTGGGACACATTGATCAATTTTATTCTATTAATGAAGTTCAAGTATCTTGTTGATTTGCAGGCAAGAGACACGCTCTACTGAATGGTAAGAGTGATCAAGACAGTGGAGTAAGCGACACAAACAGTGACATTGACACAATAATGTCATCAGCTTCACACAGCAGCGAGGATGCTCGGGTTACTCCTGCACCACTTGCACGTTCTAACAGTGATGTTGCGGCACTGATAAGTAGGAGAGGAAGAGAACTGAGGGACAAGACGACCAGAAGTAGATCCATGGACCCTACCAGAACACAGGTCAGCCGGATCATTACTGTACTTAAGAGTTTAGACATTCAACATACCTTACATGCTAGTTCTATTAATTTTCATCTTTCATTTTTAAACATGTAAAGCGCACTTGATCATTTTTATGCAAAGCCGTGCTGTATAAATTGTCAACATATATAATAATTCATGTTGTATTTCTTATTTCACTCACTTTGGAGGTCTTGGATGGTTGCATCTTTGATATGCCTTAATGTGACTGCATGATGCAGTTATGAGTGTGCTAGTCATTAAGCCTGTTACAGACGAGCAAGTTTTCCTTGACAAGTTTTGACTTGACAAACTTTATTTGCTGGTGTGTAAAGGAAAACTTGACACATGGCAGAACTTGCTCGTCTGTACGGGTCAACATGGAAAATTTGTCAAAAAAATTCCCGTCCGCTGTGTAATTGAATTGCTGGCTATAGTGAATATTTGTCAAAGAAAAGTTGTTCGTTCGTTCACACCAGCAAATAAAACTTGTGAAGGCAAAACTTGCCAAAGAAAACTTGTCGTTCATAAACATGAGCAAATAAAAATTGTCAATGACACTTGTCAAGGAAAAGTTGCTCGTCTGTAACCGGCTTTATTTGGCTGTGTGACCGCGTGATGCAGTTCCAGTCAAAACCCACATTTCACCCTTGCTCACCATAGAGTCTCCAGTAGCTCAGTGGTTAGAGCATCCGTCTATATCGCGGAGGGTTGTAGGTTCAAATCCCATCTGGAACTTGGATTTTTGTCGAGTTTCCATTTGGGATTTCATGCAATTCTATCATGTTATAATAATAATAATTATTATTTTTCTCCTGTCAGCAAATTTATTAAGATGTGATGTTATGTGATGAACTGTAAATCTGTATTTGTTTGTAACTTTTATAGACAGGGTCTTTCTGAAAACCACCGTTGTGAGAGAGCACCTGGTGTAAATATTGTTATAAATAAATATGTGATGTGAGGTGATGTGACTTGACACAATGTAATGTGATACATTTGATGTGTTCAGATGCAGCGCAGTGATGGTATCCAACAAGCTCTGCTAAGCAAAGATTTGAACAATAAAAGTGTCATAGAAAGGAATATTTTAATCTACATTGTAGATGTGCAATAATACAGAAACTGCAGATTTCTAAAAACAAACCAAAAGAAAGTACGTAGTAATAATTATTAGTAATGAGGAATTCCGTTAGACTCAATAGTTTGTAGCCAGTTCCAGGTGATAGTGGGAACAGCGAGAGACTTAATAACTTTGTGGCCCTCAAAGACAGTAATAAAAAGTGATTGGTTGAGGTTAATGACATACTGTTCTTTAGCATAGAGAAGTTAGAAGAATATGTGGGATACTTACCCTTTTCTAGACAAAGCTGTGAACATCTTTGACTGCATTTTGTATGGGACGTTGAAATTTGGTAATGACATGCTGAACATAAACTGATAAATTAGGAATTTGGTTCTTTATGTCACTCATGTTTTAGGAATTGGTGAGAGCAAGTAGAGAAGATAAACTGAGGCAGGAGCGATGTAAGAGTCCTGCTCTTGCTCACATGAAGTTAAACAACACCATGACACGGCGCAACTCATTTGACCGCTTGAGTCAAGCATCCTCATCTATTCCTCCAAACCCATTGCTGAGAAAAAGCAACTTAAACAAAGGTAATAAACTGATATTTCTTAAGGTTGCCATTTTTACTCATGATCCTTCTTGGGCTATAAAACCTTTGTCCTGTCCAGCAGAGCATGTCAAGCTGCACTTTGAAGTCCTGCCATATATTAAGACACCAAAAAATTATATTCCTTGTACCAGACTTGTTTGTATCCAACCGGTATTGTTAACTAAATTTTTTGTACCACTTATCAGTTTGCCACAAAATCATTCCCAGTTGAAAGGCTGAGTGTAGAAAGGACCTGTCTGCATTTTTTTTAGCCAAATTTCATCTAATTTTAACAAAAGCTATACAAATTATCTATTCTTTATGCACCTTACATGAATTTGTTTGTCTGTAATTCAATAAATTATTGAGGTTGTGATAAAATTTATTGAATTTGAAATTGGGTCCAAAAATGCACATAGGCCCTTTCTGCACTCAGCCCTTCATTTCTAGACAAAACATTCTGATTTCTTCACTCAGCCTCAGACCAAACAACTCTCTGAGTTTGTTATCCTACCTCACACCAAACACCTTGAAGTCTGTACCCTTCAAAGTTACGCATAGATATCATAAGCTGTGGCTTACCTAGTACCCATTGAGTCTATACTGTATGTGAAGGTACCCCTGGAGGATTGGCAGGTGGGGTGGGGGTGGGGGGGTGGGGGTTGGGCGGCAGGCACTCACATCACTTCGCCATCCCTTCAATTCTTTAACCACTAAAAGATAAAATGAAATTTCTCTCCCAGCTCACTCACTTGATCTGTTATTCTAGTTACATTTTGTGTTTTGTCATATCTTGACTTTTATTCAAAGGTTATCGCTATTACAATGGGGACATATTTCCTGTGGAAAGTGAGGAGGGGCGGCGGACTACAGGTCGCCGCTATTTATTTGAGGGATTGCTGAGTGAGAGGTCATCTTTGTGGGACAACATGGACTTCTGGGAAAACATTTTTCTTGATGCTGTAGCTGCTGAAAGAGATGCAGTGGGAATGGATCAGGGACCATCAGAAATGATTGACAGGTGAGGCACGGTCTACAAGTAATTTGCACAATAAGGCCTCCTTTTTTTTTACATGGAGGTAGGAAGATCCTAGCAATAGGAAGATCCTAGAAGGCCGATCATCCTAGTGCCATTTGTTTTCTGTATTCAGTTTACATGCAAAGGTTTGTACTTGGCCCTAGTGCCAGGATCTCCCTAGTCCTAGGATCATCCTACCTGAGAGGTAGGAAGATCCTAGCACTAGGAAGATCCTAGCACCATGTAAACTGCTTTCACTAGGAAGAACCTAGTACCAGGAACAAAAACAATAAACCAAACAAACATGGCAGCGGCTGGGCGATCAGCTGCTAAAGGAAGACAATTTCGTTCCAATTTCCAACCGAAATTTCTGCATGTAAACCAAACGAAAAAGTTGGCTCGCCCTCTAGGATCTGCCTAGTGCTAGGATCCTGCCTCCATGTAAACAGCTCTTAAGAAATGCAGCAAATCACATAGATGCAGTTAAATGAATGCTTGAGTCATTTGCTTGTTTGTATCCAGGTACAACTCGCTAGGGCCTGCTGAGAAAAAGCGACTGGAAGAGGATGAGGACAGGCTTCTGGCCACCATGTTGTACAACTTGGTTGCATTCATGACTGCCCTGAATGTGAACAAGGACTCACTGAAGAAAAAAGTCCGTAGGCTGCTAGGAAAGTCTCACATTGGATTATTACAGAGCCAACAAGTCAATGATTTGCTTGATAACCTCCAGAGTCTGGTAAGTTAAACTTAGCTCAAAATACTGCATTACACACCATTATGTCTCAAACATGGGTTATCTTGAACTTCCTGCTATTGGGGGGGAGCAGGGTTGCCGCAGTGGTGAGAGCGCTTGCCTTCCACCAATGTGTCCAGGGTTCAATTCCCAGACTTGGCGTCATAAGTGGGCTGAGTTTGTTGGCTCTCTACCCTGCTCTATGAGGTTTTTCTCTGGGTACTCAGGTTTTCCCCTCTCCCCCAAAACCAACATTTGATTTGATTTTGTCTCCTCAATTAGTGGAGTATCTGTGCTCGGTTAGAAAGATTTGAGACTTAAATAAAGTGAATATTAATTATTATTGGGAACTGGATCACCTTAGTTACAGTTTGCAGTAACATAGTGCATGATACCTTGAACTCCTGCTTTCTCCAGCAGTGTTTGCCCTCACTGTATCTCGCTTTAGTGAATGTTGTGTAGTATGTTAGGACAGTAACCTTTACGTGGTGATTCTGTTTATTAATTCTCCTCACACGTCTCTTGGGAAATGTATATTTATGGTGTGCGAGGAAATTAAAGTTTGATCATTAGAATTGGTTATTTTGTATGCCGTCACCTGGCTCCCCGTGATGATTAATAACTATTATAAAGAGTAATTTAATATTTAACTTATTTTTTGTGAGATTACTCACGGTACATGAAATATTAATGGGACATTTTGCAAAATTATTTTGTTTGTGTGCTTCAAGGAAGTCCATTTACCTAATGCTATCCTCTTTTTAGAAATGCTTTTATAGTGAGAGTAACTGACAACCCGTTTCATTCAATGAGAACGTTTTAACACATCATATTTGTACTTTCTATAATGATATGACTAGAGGTACATGTTACTTTTCATTAAAACAGATCCATCACCTTTGAGTGAGTTCCCAGAATGATTTTATCCGAATGATTTTATCCTAGATAAGTGATCATGATAATGTCCATTGTGCAGACTTTCATATAATTTTCTGCCAAAAAAACCTACTGAAAATAATTGAAACATTGCCGTTAATAACCTGATGTGTCTGAAGTCTTACTATATTCCACAACATGGACAAATTTACAGGTACAGTTGAAATGCTAACTTATTAGTTGCAAATGATTGCAGTCTCTTTCAAATGTTTGTCGAGCAGTTTGACCCTTTCTCTAAAATAGAAACCCTGTGTAATAAATTCGTCACCGTAGAAACTCAAGTTATCAGGAAATATGATGTTGCAACGCTTTTGTTCTGGGCTCCAGCTGAACAATCAAGAAAACGAATTAATTGAATTTTAACTTGAAAAGCAAGCATGTGGGTGTGGAAGCTATAGAACGTTCAAATTAAACTGAAAAAGGAGAGCAAGCATTAGACAACAGTCAGTTAGCATGTGGGCTTGTTTAAGTTTACTGCTAAACAGAGGATCTCCGCAGCTCAGCATCTGTGAGGTGGGCGCCATTGTTTTGTGATGTCCTTCGAAAGTGTCACAATTTTATAATCGTCTTTATTGTCCATTCGCACTGTCACAAAAGTGGGAACATTATAAACCATAACTATACGTACGGATTTTCCTTCTGATAATGGATTAATTTAGTTTATTGCGATGTATGATTATTTCAATTGTGTATTTTTGTCGCGTTTGTACTCAAAGCGCACATGAATCGAAGATTACCGCCGACGGGTTAGCTCAGTGGTAGAGCACCGAGCTAGCGTGCGGGAGGTCGGTGGTTCAAACCCCGGTCGTACCAACACTCAGGGTCTTTAAATAATTGAGTGCTGCCTTTGTAATAACATCTGCAAATGGTTAGACTTTCTAGTCTTCTCGGATAAGGACGATAAACCGTAGGCCCCGTCTCACAACTCTTCGTAATTGATTCTGTGGGACGTAAAAGAACCCACACACTGTTCGAAAAGAGTAGGGGACGTAGTTCCCGGTGTGGTGGTCTATCTCTCATCTAATGATTAAATGCTCGGTGATATTAGCTGCACAAGCTACTCTTAAATCCAAGGGTAAATATTGTGATTTATGTATGTATAACAAGGATTCACCATTTCTAGGGGTTCCAAAATTCCCGCCGTGGCCTGAAATTTGAGACATTTTGTGCGTGGCCAAAAGGCTCTGTGAGGTCATTCGTGTGTAATATTCAAGTGTGAAACATGGCTGAAAAGGCGAAAAAGCTTAAACCTGGATAGTTTTGCGCAGCTAGCGGCCCCGGTAGTGAATCTGGGTAGTTCTCCGCCATTTTTATTCCACAGAGCTCACAAAAGCGGAGTTACTCGCTTGACTGAATACACACGAATGACGCACCACACCCTAAGTCTTTGTCTAGAATTTTAGTGAGAAAGGCCCAACTTTCGCCGCATTTTAAAATAAGTTCCTGCTCCTTTTAGTAAATTATTTCCCCCTCAAAAATCACCAATTTTCACATTGGAGAAAAAACACTGGCTTTGAAATTTCGATTCATGTGCACTTTAAGGTTGCATCCCATTTCCTAGAGATTTCTCAAAGTTGAGTTCATTTTGTTGATTAATTTGACCTAGTTATTCAACTGAAAGCGGATAATAACGTTTCCTTTAAAAAATATTTTCATTTTAACACCTTAAAATCTCAGTTCAAGTGTTTAAATTATCCCTCTATTATGAAATGCTCATGAAGGAATGATGTTGTTGTTATTTTTTTAATCGGCATCTTTCAGTCCACTTTCCCCACGATTTGGGTATTTTCACTTGGTCTCTTTTTTGCTTATGGTTTTGCGTCTCTTCACTGGCTTGCAGCTGGTAAATAAGCTGAAGAAACCTTTCTGTCTCAGCCATATGGGATCCAAATGCATAGTTAAAATAAAGTTCTGCTGTTTGTGTTTTATTCATCAGAATGGAAATGACATCGATCTCAAACCAGCCGGCAGTCGTCAGATGTTGAAGCATTCCTTTGTTGTCCATTCAGGTGACTCAATGAACGGGGATGTGTTTTTCATGGAGGTAAGCCTGACTTCTACAGCTTCGTTCAATAATAATGGTCAATAAAAATTATTGTTTTCTTAGAAATACATCCACAAGTGGCTCTTAACCTTCAAATCTTATAATTTGGGTTTGTTTTCATTTGATGGTGGTCTTATGCAAACGAATCCGTTCAACTAGTTCCCTTCGCTTATTTCGCTTTGACGAAGGGCTGACGCTCGAAATGAAAGCCCTCGAATCTCTTCATGGTAGACCGCGAGTAGTCTCTAATTTCGGCGATGGTTTGTGGGGCGGGAGAAAGACGCCCGTGCGCGCGAAATTGCGAGGAAGCGCGACGCAAGGGGAGCGTCTAATTTTCGGCGCTCCCCTCGCATCACGTCTCCTCACAATTTCGCTGGCGCGCGTCGTTCTCCCGCCCCACAGTCCATCGCCGAAATTAGAGACATGCGATCTGCAATTCTACCAACCGTCCATCCCCTAAACACGGGTTTTTGACATCTCGTTGCTTTTTTCTTCAAAATCGTTGATAATCCGACCTTAACCCAAACAAAGAGACAGTAGCATTGTAGGGTGTTAAAAAATATAAGACGAGAGGCAGTGAGCAATCTGAATATAGCAGATGTCGTAAACGACGAGGAGACTGGCACTAGTGATGGATTGTGGGATTGTTTGGGTGGACGGAAGATGACAAACGTTTCAATTTTCAGTGTTTTCAAGGCCCGTAGCTTTGTTCTTGTTAATTCTGCTTCACAGAAAAACGCTACTGGCTTTGAAAACGCCAAAAAATGAAATGTTTGTCATCTTCCGTCTACCCAAATAATCCCACGATCCTTCACTAGTACCACCTCCTCATTGTTTTTTAATTCGGCAATTGCTTGATTTAGCTTGTTAAAATTTGGTTTAACTTTGTTACCCTGAATGTTCAACCTTTTCCTCTGGAAGTTCTTCTTAATAAAACGTTTGAAAGTTACCTTACGTACTTATTAATGGCTGGTGTGCCTTAATTTATGTTTAGTTTATTCTAATGCCTGGCGTTTTATTCTTCGCACAGGTGTGTGATGATTGTATCCTCCTGAGAACTGGAATGGGAGCAATAGTGGAAAGATGGTGGTATGAGAAACTAGTCAACATCACCTACTGCCCCAAAACCAAAGTGCTGTGTTTATGGTGCAGACAAAAGGATGAAACCATACTCAACAAGTTTTGCACCAAAAAGGTTAGGTACCTTTTATTTAAGACAACCAATCTGTACATTGAGGTTACTATTTTGGGGGACAATTTAAGTCCAGGATCTCATGTAAAAAAATTCGCTTTGGATACATTCGCCTAAGTTAATGTAGTCGTAGGCCTTGAAGCTTTAAAACCATTTCGGTACCCAGGGTTGCAAAGTCCTGCGTAGGTTTACAAGGTCCTCAGGAGTTGCGCTTTTTCTCTCTCGTAATCTAGTTACAACGCTGTAGCAAATTCTTATCTTGATACAAGAAGTCAAAAAAGTATTTTTGTTTTTGAACAGTGTAAAGCTCTGTATTACTGCATCAAAGAAAGTTTGCAGAGAGCGGCGGACAGGCTCAGTGACAAAGGAACAGGTCAGCCAGTCAATATGGTTTTTAAACGCAGACTTAATTGTTCCGTTTTGGTTACTCTCTGTTTTTATATGTTGATACATTACTCGAAGTTTGTTTCAGTTACATTTATAACTTTCAAGTAAATCAGTTACTGCTTAATAACTCGGTTAAATATAATAATAATAATAATAATAATAATAATAATAATAATAATAATAATAATAATAATAATAATAATAATAATAGTAATAGTAAGTAATGGTAATGGTAATAGGACTGAGTGGAGTGCAATTCAGGGAGTAAATCGGGCGAGTGATTTCAAATTGGCCGAGCGCGTAGCGCGAGGCTGATTTGAAACCACGAGCACGATTACCCCTGAATTGTACGACACGAAGTCCGATTACCAATTAATTGTGTCAATAACAAAATGCGAGAAACTCTAGAGTCAACTTTCTAAATTGTAAAATGTATTGTACAAAATAACCAACGGAAATGGTTGCTATTTTACAAAGCGCGAAGATTGACAACTGACACGACTTGGCAGCCACTGCACAACATACCCAAATAAGGTAACTGTCCGATTACAGGTGTTTGTAATCGGACAGCTCAAATCGGACAGTTTGGACCTAAAGCAGCCAATTAAGAACCAAATAAAGGCTTCTAAGAACCAATCACATTCGAGCATTTGTTATTGACACAATTATAATAATAATTTTATAATTCGTGTGCAGTTTAGTGTATAACATCGATTTTCCAAGTAACTATGACCACAAATCGGTTTTATCTATGTATTTTTTGTCTGTCTGCTTGTTTGTTTATCAGTGGCACGTGTTTTTAAGCAGTTGTTCGGCAAAATGTGTTGTTTTTCATTGTCTGATTTCTTGTTTTATTCGTTTACAGGTGAACAGTTTGCTGTCAATACATGTTGCTTGAGTAGTGTTATGTTGATTGTTGTCTTGTTGTTCATTTGTAGCGTGTCGTCGCGTCTGCTGTGTTGTCACTCGTAACTGATGCTCAATGTTTCATGTACTTTGTGTCCTCTGTTGAGCCTCTCGTTGTTATACGGAACAAACCTTACTTATCGTTACTTAGGATAAGCCTCTTTTTTAGGACAAGCCTTATTTATCGCCGTTGAAGGGGGTGGGGGTTGGGGGGGGGGGGGACTTGACTCCTCGTGTTCATAGTTTGTTTTTGTCCGCTTGTGAAAGTAGAATTAGATTTTTCAGTGTAACGTGTTTTATCATACATCCATCTTAATAATTTGTGTTGATGGAGGAAAGAAGATGAACTATTTAACTAATTCAATGGTGATCCAACGAATTGACTTGGCTTGTTAATGTGGCGGAAAATGTGTGAACTAACATTATGTTATCACACTTGCTAATTCTTGTAGGTGTGCAGCTTGGAGGAGAGTTTCCTGTCAAGGTCAGTAACTGTGCTTGCTTTCATGAGATAAACTATGCAAAACGCGAGCCTGATTGGTTAAAACCATCCGCGATGACTTTGCTGAAGCGCTTGTAAAAAAATGTTTGGAGTTCTTGAACGATTTGGAAGAAATGCAACTTAGGTGTAACATTTCCGTCCGTGGTTCATAGTTAATTGAGGTAAATGGTTATGAAACCTAGCAAAGTTCTTTGTCATGTTTTTGTTTTCTATTTTGGGGGTTGACCGTGCACAAATAACAATAGGTGGTTACGTGTGTTCATGCAACTAACTAATAGAGACATTGCGATTATGTATATTCGTGCATAGTACATGAGTGCAAAACAAAAGATGTGCAGGGTCAGGGACCTTTCAACATAAATCTTGGCCTCTTTGTTTTGCTCCTTTTATGTTTGCCGGGCTTCATAACCATTTCCCTCTATTAACTATGGTTGAAGCGCTTGTAAAGAAAATGTCTGGAGTTCTTGTCTGAACGATTTGGGAGAAATTCAACTTACGTGTAACATTTCTATCCCGTGGTTTGATCTCAGGACCTTACTACCGGAGAAGGTGGAATACTGCAGGTTACACTGGAGGGAATCGGCTTAAAATTTGCCACAAGAAGGGTGAGTTTAGCGTATCCTTAAACATTGAACAGTTGATACTCAGGCAATTCTGAACTACTCTTATTAACTGCTTATTTGTTTGTTTTTAGGTACACATCGACTTGTGTCACATCAGGAACTGCTCGACACAAAGAGGCGTGTTTCTTTTAGAAGAATTCGGTGAGTACTTACTGATGCCGTTATCTATCAGTAAAAGTGGAATAGAGCACGGGTAATAACTTAGATTGTATTTTCGATGTAGATCGGGTTAAGACGTGGTTTCTGTAATCTTGGGTTGATCTAACAGTGAGTGAACACTCAAGTCACAGGAGATGTGGGCTGGGTTTAACGAGCCTTGTATCTGATTTTCTCTGGAGCAAGCGAGGTTTAGCAACAGTGCTCGCATTCGGGCGCTTTGAACGTTGAAGCTGATCTTAGAAGATTCAAGTGCGTCGGTAAGGAATGTGGGAAGTATTAACGGTTTCTATGTTTCGTTTTAGTGCCAGCAACACAAGAAACAATTCAGCACAGATTTGGTTCACAGATGGTACGTATTGAAGATATCTTTAGAGTCACTTTCGTACGGCCTCGTGTCTTAGCATTGGGTTAGGAAATGACGAAACATGAACCGGTGTCAACCAATTAATGGCAGTCATACTTCATTTTGAGACGTCTTATTCTTGAGAGAATGGTTGCGGGGTTGTAAATTAGCTTCTCTTTATTACCCGACGAGTAATTGCTGTAGAGACAATTGGAATAAACCTCCTCCCCACCCCCCTTCATCTCCTATCATCAGTTTCGTCTCCCCCCCCCCCCCCCCCCAAGGTTTAATCTTGACTCATGGCAGCTCTCTCTGTTTTGGTAAAAAATCTCTACATTCCTGTGCCACAAGCCGGCATCCTGCTAGTCAGCTGAGCGGTCTTTCGTGAGCACTCTGACGTTACCGTGTGGCTTTGTTTCTAGTGTAACCAGATCTGCTACGCCGTCCTCTGCCTGTTTTCTTACATGGCAGCTTCAAGGAATTCAAGCAACACCGGATGAGAAACTGCTCCAGGTGCGCATGTGTCAACAGAAATGAGGAGGGAAGTGTGACGAACATGTGACCATCCCCTCCCTTGAATACGAGTGACAGGTGTTTATCGCGCCGTGGAATGTTGCTAACGAGCGACTAATGGAGCACATGGTGGGAGGACCGCCAGGTTTGCGTGATGGGAGAACGGCTGTCGAGAAAAGATTGAACGAATTTGCAGATGTGGGAGGACATGTTCACTTGCTGATCAACCGCTAACATTATCAATCTGACATTGTGTAGTTTAAATCTAGTACAGGCGAATATTGAGGACAAACTGCGAACGTAGCTTTTCTCAGTTCATTAGATATATAATACATTTTCGGAACTGAGTAGACAGAGAGTACGACCGCTCCCCAGTATTTTGACTAAAAGTTACAAAATAATCCCTGTAGAGACAGATTAAAAACCTTCCCAGTTTGGCTTTAATTAAAGCCCATCGTAACTACTTTCAACAGGACGAAAGAGTGATACGAAATGAAATACAAGGACCAACTAAACGTCCTAGAAGTGTTCATCGCATAAAACGAAACAAATTTGTAACACTGGGCTTGTTTATTTCCAAAAATTAACCTGGTATATTTGATGTTTATTCTTCATCTGTGGTCGCGGTTCCTGTAAAAATGTAAAACTTCTACTATCGAGTCAGATTTTAAGAATTTCTTTCCCTGGTCGGAAATTCAGTTGCGAATTGATTAGAAGGAGTCCGAATTTTACAATTTTAGCGACGTTTTGTACAAGGAATCATTCTTACCACCTAAATATTTAAAACGAACATTCTGTTTGGAGAAGAAGGATGTCATGAACGGAAAAGGATGACCTGAAAATAATTTGTAATGTTTACCAAGGCGTTGCGCCTAGGTAATCGAATGTACATGTATTGTATTAAATTATGTCTTACTTCCGTATTTAATAATGCTATTAGTTGAGAACGTTTAAGGCTACTAAGAAAATCTAAGTTATATTGCCAGTGAAGTAACTTAATTTTATGGCCATACATTCGAATGTAGAGCAGCAAAAATAAACGGCAGACAATTCTTGTACAGTATATAGAAGCGTGCAGCGGAATTTGTAATTAAAAGATTGTTTTTTATTTCCGGTGTATTCTGATTTACTTATGAATGTTTTGAGGTATTTTAGGTTTTTATGGTATTGAAGAAAAGAAAGAAAGAAAAAGAAACAACAAATAAACAATAATAAACACACATACACGGGAATAGAGCCATTTTCAGTTGTCAGTCGTAAAACCAGAACTAAGAAAAGAAATTGCTCACTTGAGACCAAAACAGCGGAACGGACCAATCGGTATTCGAAGCACATTCATGTAACCGGCGCCTAGCGCGGGAAAATATGTAACTCCCAACTGGTTTTAGTGTTGATAATATTGGTTGAGAAAGTGGCGCACATTTTGCTGAATCACGCTCATCTCTGCCCGGCTCTGTATAATCACACGAGTCACACGAGTCAGAGACAAAATTAAAAGACGTCGTTTAGTGAGTGATTTTCATGGCAGAACGAGTAAGAGTTAGGACCGGCCTACTCATCTACTCCTACTCTACAGGTCCGACTGTTGCTCACACAGTTAATAGGGAACTTTATGCCGCAGATGTCGACCGGAAGTGTGCGTTTTCTCTTTTTACACGCCTTGCTGCTACCACATTTACATTACTAAGTGTCTTTCCTCTTATAGAGACGATTTACTTGAAAAAAGTTGTGCACAACTACTGCTCATAAATGAGAAACATCCACTTCCGGTTGCAGTACGTCGCTCAAAAACGCCTTTGTTTATGCAGTCGGTAGCCAGTTAAATAAAGGGAATAGTGTACGGTGCATTGTTCAATAAAGTGAAGAGCAATTTGATGTAACACAAAGCCCATAAGACTGACTGAAAAGAAATTTATGTTGTTCGGAAGTGAGAACGCAACCTATGACCACAGGAGGAATCATATTATGTGAAACGTAGAATGGAACCAAAGTTATTATAAGCGAAGCAACTTTCAGCACTTTGTTCATCACTTAAACTTCCCATTGTTAGGGTGATGTGACCATTCAAATGAAAGCTACTGAACAGTACTTTTCTGTGGTGCCACAGTCTCTGGTTATAATTCCAAGAAAACAACTAATCACGTAGAAGTAATGCACGGTGTTTTCTCAAGGTGTTTCTTTTTATATACTAATTTTATCTCCTTTCTTTTTAATTTCTGTCGACCTTGAATCAGAATGTTCATTGAATGGGAGTTGAGCCAATTGAGACTAATTAATTTTTCAGTTTGTCCTCAGGAAAAGGAATCGGAAGTTTGTGGTCTGAGGAAACGGCTTCTCGCAAGTTCCGCTGGACTCATCATATATTTACAGTTTTACTTTTCATCTACAGAACAGCAGCTATCACCATGAAATATCAACTGCAAATTATATTTCTTGATCAAGTTCTATTTGCTTATCAAACCACATTTTTTACCTACATTAACCAGCTGATATTTATAATTCTGGAAATTTGAAATAATTGAAAAATCCTGAATTAACCTCGGTAAAGCCTTTTGAGAGATGTGATCACAGTTGCAACCCTCACATGTTTACAGTGTTTTCAGCGTACTGTATAAAAGCAGATAGAGCCTTCACATGGTTCGAGCCAAAAAGAATTCAATCTGTTACTTTTTTTAATAACGTGCGCTTTTCCTTTTTGTCATAAAAATACTTAAAGCGAAAATAACACAGCGAGCTTCCTTAGTGTGTTCTGAGTTTTCTTGCAGTTTTCTGGCGCTACGTACACCTGCGCGTAATAGCCCGCCATCTGTCAACTGAAAAACATTAAATACGGACAAGCTGTCAATTCTTCATAGTAATTGTCAAACATGATTGGCGGAAAGCCTCGGTCATATTAAAATCAAACCATTGTCAATCACACTATATGTTAATTTCAACTCAATGTAAAGAGAGAAAATTTATGCAAGCTCGAATTGCAAAAAAAGAAAACATTTACTAAACGCAACCTTTACCCTGTGTTGGGAGGTGGCTGGTAGGCGAGCGAGGTAGATCAGTGGTTGAGTCTGTATTTAAGGTTAGTTGAAAGAATGATTATTTACCGTTTGTGGTTCGATCTGAAGACATCGATAGTTTGTGTCGTTAATTTTTGATCGATATTTTCTTAAAGGTTTTCGAAAAGGACCTCGCAAAAATGGGGCTGGATTGCGGCATGAAGTGTTTGAAGTTTATGCTGTGTGTC
Source organism: Pachyseris speciosa (assembly GCA_016490735.1). Taxonomy (NCBI): domain Eukaryota; kingdom Metazoa; phylum Cnidaria; class Anthozoa; order Scleractinia; family Pachyseridae; genus Pachyseris; species Pachyseris speciosa. The sequence continues at coordinate 1,584,254 of JAEMWC010000080.1, read as the reverse complement.
TTCAATCTTGTGTTCTGGGTGAGTCGAGCCTCTAACTCTTTAGGGTTTTGGACGAACGACCTTGTGCATGTCTGAAATACCGTTTTGTCTTCATTTCAACCAAGAACAAAACCTGGGATTTAGCTTTTTGATCACTGTATGCGGCCTTAACTGTTCATTAATGTTTAAGCGTCATGACACTTCTATGGCTCATATTTATTATCTACAATCAAATTTTCTCCTGCCATTTTCTTCATTCTTACTTTCTTCACAAAATCGAGCAACAGTAGACTGTTAGAAGCGCTTTCAAATGACGGCCTTTGGATAGAATTTTTCTATGTTTGTATTTATCAGACTATGAAAATTACAGACCTTCAACTGTTTGCTACGGGGTTTATTTTCTTACGTTATTTTATGCAATATTATATAAGCTTGTGTATTTTTTTATGTCGCCAGACATAAAGAAACAAACGGCGATTTGAGTAACCGGCGGAGCGTCGCTTCTATGGTTTCTTAGCCTACTTTTGACAGCAAATCTTTCACAACAGTTTTCTTCTAGTAAAAAAGAAAAATAGGGGAACATTATTCATAAATTTATTAGTCTATATAACACTGAGAATTTTCTTTCAGTTTTTAAAACACGCTATAGATAGTTAATATATCGATTTACGGCGGGGTAAACGAAAAGACGGAGAACTTGGTCGCCATATTTGCTAAGATTTCCTCTTTTGAAGGAAGAACACATGTCTTCATTTCCGGCCCTGAATACAAATGTGAAAATCGAATTTCGCGAGTTACAAACTGTCTATATTCTCTTTTCTTGAACTGGATTTTTGTATCGAAAGATAGCAAGTTCGAGAGTAGTTTCAGAGATCAGTTTCGCCAAGGTCGGCTAGCAAAGAGAGTGTTTTTGGATTGAACTATCTGATTTCTTCGCGACAACCCGTCTAACTCAATAACAAAAGCATTAATAAGGATTTGAAACCGTTGAAACAACACGAGAAGAACCGCGATGGCTAACCGCCAAAAGGTCAGCTGGATTGTCTAACACTAACTAGAAAAAGTACATGTATTAAGATGCAAGACGTTCATATATGACACACACTCCAACGAATTTTACTTAATTACTACTAACGTAACCAAGGTAGCAAGATAAAGCTGGAAAAATGTCAACTTCAATTACAAACTGAAGGAAATCCTTTCATTTTTATTGGTTCCAAAGTGTTTTGAAGTGTTGCTTTGCCGCTTCTCCTTATGACTCCTTTTCGCACGTTGAAAAACCTTTATTGTCAAGATGCCTCAGTTTTTGCGAGCTTTCAGAATCTTTTCCGCATTACTTTATTAATTTGCTGGTTTGAAAGCTAAAAACCGTTGACCGTCTGTAGCTGTTGATTCATTAGAGAACTTTATGAGCAGCAAAGTACATAAAGATGTTAAGAGTATACGTGAAATACAAATTGTCTTCAAGTGTTATATCTAACCTGCCTAACTAACATTATGTTCTGTCGGCTCATATTATTTTACCAGAGGTCTAATAATTCGCGAGCGTAGTGGGACTATGAATTGTAAATAAAATGTTTTTAACTCTGCAGTCTACTTTATCAGGATTAACCCGGATTGGCCAACAGGCTGTCGTGAATTCAAACAAACGAACTCTACTTTCAACAAAAAATCCTTTGAAACACTAATTACGAAGTCGCTATAAGGAAGCTCTTCACTTCTATTGTGTTGGCTGATATCCTTGCTGATACAGCCGGCGATATTGTTTAAAGTAACCAGGCCTAATCCAGAAACTTAACTGGAACAATATATTGAGACCTCATTTGTTCACCAAACGTTAACAGCAGTGGTGTAATTAAATTTGGAATCGCTCAAAGGTCTTTAAAAAAACTAGAATCCATGATCTGCTGCGTTCGAGATTTGTCAGTATTTCAAACATTGTTAGGAAAAAAATGCTTGTCATGTATAGTACCTCTGAGGAATTCTTGACTTCTAATTTCCGATCAACATTTCTGAACTGTAAAAACACAAGAGAACCAATCAGAGTCACGAGTTTGTAATGGCCCATAGCAGGTAAGTTCGACTAAGCAGGCCCCTATGAATAAATTGCAAAATTATTCAATTAAGGTGCTGTTACCCAAGTTAACGGATATTGAGCGACAATGGGATGGCGACAATGGTATGATGCTCCCAAATTATCAATTTGAGGAAGAGTACTACTCTATTTCTTTAGTTGCACTGAATCAAGCAGTAGAATTGGTTGTAAACCTTTATCAAGCCACGCAAATGTACACCTCACACCACAGGTGTTCTATGTTGCTTATCAAACACTCGTATCCTAGATGGTTTAATTTACAAGAGCAAAAACAGCAAAAACTCCCGCTAAAAATGTCTGTCGAATGCGAGTTATCAACAATACACAGGCTTCCTCTGCAGTTAACATCTGGCCTGATCCTTTCGTTTATTTAGCACTGAATTATCCTGCGAAATCGCGGGGAATATCGTCTGATACTTAGCCGAGGAGGCCGTAGGCCCGGGTTGGCTAAAATCAGGCCATATTTCGTGAGATTGAGCCGGATAATTGTCTTGTCATTCAAGGCATTAATTAAACAAAGCACGTTTTACTGAGTTTCTTACAGAAAACGAGGGAAAGCGGTCATTTTTCTCGGACACACGAAATTACTTATTTCGCAGGATATCTGTTGAGTACGCACGAATGCTGAGAGCGCTATGACCATATTTGGAAAGAGTTGCAATGTGTTGAATAATAATTATTTTAAGCTGGACTTTCATTTTCTCACTCTCTTTTTTTTTAAGAATTAGTTCATTGATTAGATGGAAGTGTTTTAGAAGAATTTTATACAATGATGCAAATTCTAGTTTACGTAGCCATCTTGTGGTCTTTGATAAAATTTGACCACATAAAACTGAGAATCGGGAGAGTGATAACAAGAAACCCACTGCCGTCTGAAATTGTGTATCGTCCTCTAATAAGGCTATTCCGGAGCGAATATCAAATGGTTATCACTGGAATGGATACTCCAAAATAAGGTGAGACATTTCGTCATACATACCTCTTACTAACCGAGTTCGAGGTCCGTACTGTAAATTACGGACCGAGTTTTTTCCCGTTGAATTATGGCCACGCGCGAAGCGCGTGGGCCATAAATTTATGGGAAAAAACGAGGATCCGTAACTTACAGTATGGACCGAGAAAACGAGGTTAGTAAGATATTTATTATATCTCTGAGGATAATTCGGTGCGCGGGAAAGAAAAGTAGTTGAAGTAGTTGAAGTCAAGCGGGCCGTACTGTAGAATACGGCCCGCAAAATTGACCAATCACAGTGCGCGTACTAAGTGAGAGATATAATATATGCATATAATATATCTCAAAATTATCGTGTAACATTTGGTGACGTTATATGGCAGCAACCGCGACAACCCCAGTGTTAACCCGAAACAACTCTCTGTTTAAAAGATGAGAATAACTGCTGGTTTAGACACTGATCTCTAGTGATTAGACCTAAGCGCTGACTCGAAATGGTTAGCTTTCATATATTGTTATGGTGACACCATATAAATTTGTAAAAACTTGCCTTCCTCGTCAGCTACAAATCGTTGGTGTAGTGGATATGGATATCGTTGTGGCGCCTATAACCCGGGTTCGACCCTTTGAATGCTCTTTTCAAGGATTTTTTTTAAACTTAGTGAAAATTTAGTAAGATCGTTTGTCACTTTATATACTCAAAACTAAGTGAGTCACCTGACTTTGGAGTATCCATTCTAGTCGCGACCAATATCAAATGTTAAAGCAAGCAATTCCGGAGCGCACGCGTTCAAACAAGATCTGTTGTGGCAAAACCTGACCATAGCGAATACGACTGAGTTTGCTAGTTACATGCACTGAAGTATAGTTTTAAATTCCACTGACCATAAGTCTTCGGTTCTAGGCTGCTGGTATTGCAGTGATGGCCGTGGGGATCTTCGCACGGGTGAGCGCCAGCAACTACTCGGCGTTGATGGACGAAGGTGGCTTTAAGTCAGCGGCAAACATCTTGATAGCCGCAGGGGCCCTGGTGATGATCATTGGTGCGATTGGGTGCTGTGGGGTGGTGAAAGAGAAAAAATGGCTGCTGTTGTTAGTAAGTCTTTAAAAAACTCATTAATAATTCATGAAGGAAATACAAAAGGAATTAATTTTTAATTAGTGTCTTTATATCTGATAAAGACACGGCTAAATTTTACATCCGATTTTCTAGGCCAAAATAACCCAA
>JAEMWC010000080.1:1537500-1575000 GCA_016490735.1 Pachyseris speciosa | reverse complement strand
AGGAAAACTTAGAAATGAGCACTACAATTCTAGAACAATATTCTCGACACTTTACTTGCAATTGTTTTCGTGTCTGCAGATATGACTTGTGAGAATGAGGAATCAACTAATTTAAGAACATCTTCAGTGCAATCTCCTTTCCCTCCCGTTTAAAGAAAGCTAAAATCTATCGTTGTTCTGCAGACAACGTAGACCTAATCAAACACAATATCCACACGCCCCTACGACGGCGTTAGTTTAATTTTAGCTGTTTATTTTTGCCTACTACAATTTTCAATTTTTAAGACCATTTCAGTTGCTCGAACGTGTGAGATATTTAGCTTAACAGTAATACTTTCAATATATTCATACTCTTAATACATGGAATATTATCGCAGATACTAACGTAACCTGAGCAGTGGTGAGGACCCCCCTGCACAGTAATGGCAGAGGTCGGGTTTTAGAGCCTCTTCAAGCCTTCACCGTTTCTGCAGCGTCTAAGGTTGTACACATGACTGCGATGATCTTCCAGGAACTCAAGTCTTTCTTCCTCAGTTCTAATATGCGATATTTTAATACATTCACGTCCACCTGCTACTTTAAAACGGTCATCTAACGAGGAGATTAATTGATCTACTGAATAACAGAAGTAAAATGGTAAATTACCAAGTGACTCAGTAATTAGTTGCCTTGGAGAAGAGATCGGGTGTCTTTTTTCATTTGGGTGCTGACTACCCAGGCGCTAGTCCAAAACATGTGTTTTCATTGCAATTAAATAAATAAATAAATAAATAAATAAATAATCAGTTTATTTAACCCTTTGGTAGTGTATAACACTAAATTACAAGGGATGTGGTCAATTCTACACAAAAAAGCATAATTACACTTGACACAGAATGCAAAAACAATTAAACCCTATTATAACAGTGAGTAACGAAACTACTAAGGCGGTCCGTTCTGACAAGGCGGAAATCAGAACGGGAACAACCAGACCTCAGCCCATACCCATGAGCGACACTCGTGGACTGTGGCAACAGGTGTGAGAGGAAACCGGACTCCTTGATGTTAGATATAAAACGCCTGCAAGCTTCATCACGGCGCGTCAGCAGCGTAGGCAAGCCACAGATCACTAGTGCCGACTCATAAGAGCAATCTGGAAAAAAGACTCTTAGAGCAGACTTCTGCACGCTTTCAACCAACTGAACCAGACAAGCGGGTAACGCGGCCCACACCGGAGATGCAAATTCTAAAATGGGCCGCACAAGGCTACAATAAACTTTAATGAGATCAGCTGGTGGGAGGCCTGATTTCCTTAAGACACGCAAAACGTAGAGACGCTTGCGTGCTTTCTTCACAATATAGTCGCAGTGAATAGACCACGACAAATTGTGCGACAAATGGACACCGAGCAACTTATAAGATGACACCTGCTCTATAACACAGCCCGACATCTGTAAGGGAGATGGGTCCGAAGGTTTATACTGTAGGAAATTTATGCGTAACTCTTTACATTTGGATGGATTTAGCTTCATACCATGACTACTAGCATATGAACAAATATCCCTTGATACAAAGGGTAGCAAACTGATTGAACATCTAGGAATAATTTCTAAGACTGACAAATCGTCCACATACTTAACTCTAGTTTTCCAGTCATTCACTAGGTTGTTGACGAGGACTGCAAACAACAGGGGGGCTAGCCTTGTCCCCTGAGGGATACCGCCCCTCGGGATAACGCTGCTGGACAGAGCACTACAAATTTTAACTTGTTGCGACCTACCCGACAAGAAGGCCCCAATCCATCTAATTAATGCCTCGTGAACCCCCAAATCGCGAAGCTCAGAAACCAAAACAGAATGATCCACCAGGTCAAATCCTTTGCTAAAGTCGGTAAACAAGAGGCGTGCATAGCAATGGCCGTTGTCAAGCGCTTCTAGGATACAGTGAAGCAAGTACACGTGCGCATGCGTGGTTGATCTGCCTGGGAGAGCAAACTGTTAATTAGTTCCTGTGTAAAAGATTTGGTAATCTCTCAGATGTTATTGGGTTTTATCTTAAGGCCATTAAACAATTACAAATTGGATTCTTATTGGTTTGGATTCCATGTAGAACCTGAAAGTTGAACACATTTCGTAACTCCTCTTTCGCTCGTGTGAGACTCAACCTCGTTCCTAGGGTAAGAAAAATGGAGATCCCTGGGAACGAGGTTGGTGCGGTTGGTGCAAGTCTATGGATTTCACGAAAACAAGAAAATGCAAAAATACACATGGTAACAATACAGAATCTACTCGTTTCGGTTTTGTTTTAGTCACATCAAACCAAAAATTAATGTATTGGAGGGTAATTCTGATTGTTTACCTTTCCTGAAGTATGATACTTATGGCAACAGAGGGACGAAAGGTTAATTAAGCTGATGGAAATACCGTGTATAAATAAAGTTATCTTATCTTATCTAATTCTAATTTCCCACGGGCGGCAGGCGAGTCACGCGTACGCTAGCCTGAAAGCTCGAAGTTTTAAACGTGAACACAAATGTTTATAGTGCACTCTACGCTAATGCACCCATCAATGTTAGTCCCGAGGGGGGATACGGGATGGGATGGGGACGCAAATTTTGTGTCAAACCTTCCCACCCCTGGGAAGTCCACACCCCATCCCGTTCCCCCCCTCGGGACTAACATCGATAGGTTCATAATAAGCGTAACTACTTATGCAAATGAGCCGTCACCCATAAACACAAACAAAACTGCGCTTATGAGAGTGAAGTCGTGTGTATTACAGGTGTCGATAATTTGTCAAAGCTTGTCAGTCGAATATGTTACCTGGTTACTGAGACTGCAATCGACTTATCAGGGTCTCCTGTTTGAAAGATTTACTAGAACACATTTGAAGGTGTCTGTATATCTGTTCGCATGGAGTGTCCGCATACGGTAAGGAATTGTTTGTCACAACATGTTCCTGACTAAAACTAGAAGCCAATGACCAAAGGTTTTTAGAATAGTGTCTAGTTTTTTTCACCAAATGCACAAAATAGGCCCCTCGAGGAACATCATGCCAAGCTATCCCTAACCCACTCAGAAGATGCCATTTGGCCAGGGAAAGATTTTAATGACGCCTGCCAGCAGCTAAGTTGATGGCGCATCAGGGCAATTGAAAGGCAATGATAACAATTAGAAAGCTCCTTTGATAAATAGACCTTTTCACTGTAAAACCAGCCTTACGAAAATGGACCAAATAGCGCACGAAATAGTGTTTGAATGGGGATTGCGATGTCAAATAACTTTGTAATATTGGATATCTGTACAAACTTTGAATGGTGCGAGTAATGGCGTTTATGTTCCACATATGTACCTGTAAATTTTTCCTGCTAGTCTTCGCGGAGGTTACAGGCAAATGGAAAACTAAAATGGAAAACTAAAAACGCGATTACTCGCTTTCTAGCTCAGCTGTAAAAAGAATACTGTTTGGCCCTCTAAATTACCTTCATCGTTCAAAGCTTGTACAGATAGCAAAAATTACAAGTTCTTTCACATCGCAATCCCCATACAAACACTGTATTTCGCGCGATGTTTGCCCCATTTTCAAAATGGCGGATTTTACCGCGGAAAGATCTATGTCACCGCTTCTCAGTTTCTTTTCCTTGTATTCAGAGTGCTGGAGAAAAGAGACCTCTCCCATGGGTCGACACGGTCTGTGTTGAGCATGCATCGCGGTTTCTTAGCGACCGAACCATCACCTGATGTTTTTAGCAAGTAATCAAATGACAAATACATGGAGCATGCGTTTTACAATCCCCGTCCACGAACTCAGACGACGGCTTAATCAAAGACCGTTTCGACCCATGGCAGAGGTCTCTTCTCCCACACGCTGAATTGGCCATGTTCTAAACGAGTAAGGGCCTGGGAATGAATCCAAATTTCATTGAAAATCAATGAAATTGAACTAAATCGATTCTCACATGAAAGGGTATCTCAAAATAAGCAATTTCAGTAAGTTTGAGTACGTTTGGTTGAAATGCCGCCAGATAACATGCATTTAAAACTTAAAAAAATCCCATACAAATGTCTCTATTTCGGAATGTGTGTCCCTCGAAACTATAGTCTCTAATTTTCACAAATTTAAAAATCATTTCTTTCAGCTCCAATTCAACTGAACAGCGTTAAACGGTTGGTTAGGTGAGCATTTTTGAGATGCTCTTTCATGCAGTGGAAACAATTTTTTCCAATCGATAAATTTTAAAACCTCGTTCCCAGGCCATTACTCGTTTAGAACATGGCCAATACATGGAAAAAAGGCCTCTGTTTGCAGGGAACGTCTCAGTTTGTTTCGCCACAACCGGGGAAGAATTGCAAAAAAACCTTAATTCCAGTGCAAGGACAACACCTCATTTGCCCGCGTTTTCCTTCATTTATTTAAATTCCAAGCTATTTAAATCAAATAAATACACATTACTAAAAACTTTATGCTAAGACTACTGTCCGATTGAAGGCAAAAAGCTACAACAAATTAAGAGAAAATGCAGAATGCGAATAGCATTAAATCTAAACTACAACCACAGTACACCTAATTATAGCAAAGGTAAGCATTTCTTTTCTAATAATTCAAAAACGTGTAACAACTCGTTGCAATAAAATTATGAATATATGCCCTTACTTACATCCCTTCAAAGGATTGCTTATGTGGGTTTTAGTTTTTAGTTTGGAGCGGGGCCGGATAAAGCTTATATCAATGGCTGGGATTCGAAACCAAAACAGTTTGTAAAACGACGTAGAAAGGTTACAGAAGTAACCCTAGCATTGCTGCCTTTTAGCTTCATTATTAGGGAGTTTAAGAAACGAGGACGGGAACGTCAACGAGAACGTCACAAAACAATAGCTCTGCACGTACGTTTTACAGTTTGGTACATTTCTTTACCGTACTCTGCAAAACACCAACGTGAAATGACCAAATTTTAGCTTTAGAACGTGAACCATGATGGCAAATTTTTCTCTCTTTTTCTTTACTTTAACGCCGTTCATAGAAATTTAGTTCCTGGATAGTTCGCCGACATATTACAAGTTGAACAAACTGAAATAATTGCGAAAGTGCTACAATAACGCCGTCGCGTCCTCGTTTCTTAAACTCCCTATTTTTGTTAATTTTGGGGGAGGGGAAACTACTATAAAGTACTTGCAATTTTATGGTATAATAGAATTAGAATATTTCAGAAATTTAATATGGTAATTGAATAGTCCATTTTACAGTTGCATACTCAGTGACCTGTCCTATGAAAGGAAACGAGGCTGGGGGTGACCTTGTTTTGATGCAGTCCTCACTGCTTTTCTCATGTAAATCATGTTGTTCTTATGCGAACGAGTCCACATTTCCATGAGAAAAACTGAGACGTTTGTATCAAAACAAGGTCAACTCCAGCCTCGCTTCCACTCAGAGGCCAGGCCACTGAACACACAACTGTAAAATGGGTTATTGAGAGAGGCGGCATTTTTGTCTGAAATCAATCGCGTGATTTCAAAATGGAATGAGTGAGCAGCACGAGTTCGATTTGAAATCACAAGTATGATTTCAGAGTAAAATTGCATGACACGAAGTTCAATTACTACTTTATTACTCATTTTGAAATCACAGTCTTTTTTCAACATATTTAATGTATTAATATTAATATCAATTTTGTCAATATTATTATTTATATATTATTTATCCACTTCAGGACAAATGATGATTGATTAGTATTATTTCAATTTTCATTTGGATGGGTCAAAAGGGATACGATTTAGAGCAACAAATTAGTGTGATTTGTGAATAAATTGCACTGTTGAGAGCCAAATGCAATCAGATTGCAAAGATCAGTAGTGATTTCAAAATGGGTTTAATAAAGACGAAAATGATATATAATAAGAAGTATATAAAGTTACTGTATCACTACATTTCCCACCAAGCCAAAAAAGAAACCCAACAGTGGCGGCTTTGTTGCACTTAATAAACTAATTAACATTTAGTATACAAAGGCACCCGATTTTATCAGGGTTTCCGTTTCTTTCTTGTTTTAACGCCTCTAGAGCGGTTTTCAATTGAGCGTCGTAAAACCAAAACCAAAACCAAAGCAATTACTCTGACCAATCACAACAGACACACAAGCGCAATGAGCCAATCAGAATTTAAAGCAATTATACGTAGCCGGCGCAAAGCGCGGGAAAATGGGCTTGTGCAAGTCACGATTGGTTTTGGTTTTGCCTCTCATTGGTTGAGAAAGTGGCGCGCGTTTTCCTGGCCAATCAAAGAGTGAAGCAATGCAAAACCAAACCAAAACCAGAATTACTTTCGACACTCAATTGAACACCGCACTATCTAAGTCCAAGTAATTAACATTTGCAAATACTCATAAGAAAGTAATCATTCTTTTTGGTTCCTTTATCATGCAGACTATTAGGTAGGTATTACACAAAAAGACTGACACCACAACGGACACACTATTGAAAAAAAAAAAAAAGGAATTTTACAGGTTATTTAATCCTCTTTGATTTAAAAAAATCTCTTCTTTGGGTTTTGATGATAGTGATAAGGTTCATAAAGGTTTACTAAAGAACAAGTACAATTTAGACTGACCTAAAGGTAGCTTTGCTAATCGTGGCAGGCCAGTCTATTGAAACAGAGGCAATTATATTACAGTACAGGATTAAAAAAGATAAGCGTATTTGTGCGACATTGAATAAAAAAAGAGAGCTTGAGATACTGAGATACTGAAGGTACTTGCAATTGTGTCTTCTCTAATGATTCTTTAGATTAAATATTATTTTATCGATTTCAATTAACTATCTTCATTATTGTTGGTTTCGTTTTCATTGTTTGTGTTTTTCATTTCCAACCCAACCTACGGTTGCTCCACACAAGTCAAGCTTTACATGTAACATAAATTGAGAGAGGGAAATATGTATAACGCTGACGACGGCTATAACTAAGTCAGTCGGCAGGAGGACGATGCCTTTTTTGTCGAAAGGCCTTCAAGTGAACAGCCCACTACGAATAACGTTAACGAACAAAGATATTAGGGACCTTAAGATACCCCGAAATCGGTGTACGGGTAACGGGTAGCGCCATTTTTTTTTCATTTTGCGATGATGTCATTGAGCTTACCCGGTAGACCTAGCCGTTTTTCCGGGGTAGACACCAGTTTACCCGGAGAAGAATTACGAGTAGCTACAGAGAAGTCCAACCTCGTTGCAGAGAAGACGTGATGGAGAAACGAGTAAGTTTTTAAGACGTTTTAAGTACAAATGTGAATTGTATGACTGGTTGGCAATGTTATTGCAACTCTGGTGAGATAATTATGACAAATTTAAATTTTAGCTGTAAAGAGAGCACTTCAAAATAGATTGATTTTAGATTTCGAGTGCCTGCAAATGCACGAATTGAACTCTGAAACGCTTTCAATTTGTGGCGGTATTTTTGGGAATTTCTGAGAAATGCTCAAGATTTCGAGTCGTCCAGACGAACTCCGCAATGCGAAAAAATTGTAAAATTTTGTATGGGAATCACTGCTGGAGTTGACAATCAAAGATGTTGTTTGTTGATTTGCTTCAAATGGTGAGGTTTAATAGTTGTGTCAACAAGCGTAGAGCACGCCGGCATGCATTCGATTCTCCTATGGAATCGAAGGAATTCCCGCCAAGTGTCTTTAAATCTATGATAGAACTAATCAGTAAGCTTGTTTATGGATGAATTACTGATTTGTTACAGATGGAACTTGGCTCAAAGCATCTACAAGAATTCTCAGAGTCGAGCGCATGAAGAATCATATCATCGGCGTACTTTCTAAACAAAGAACATTCGTCAGGAAGAATTTTGGATATATTTGATAGTCAAGACTTTATTAAACAATTCAGCAAACTTATTTCTGAGGAAAAGGAGCAAACCTTGCCGCGGCTGCCAATCACCGCGCGTTAACTCTACGGCTATCTTAATGAAACTGGCTACACCCATGAACGTTTTACGTGTACGGAACAACTACCCGTACCCGTACACCGATAAACGAGTATCTTAAGGTCTCTATTAACAATTTACACCACGAGTAAAATCCTTTTCTGTTTTACATTAGACTACGATTCTAGAAAATTGGAAGTTGCACAAAAGTACTGATCAGTTCGTGCCAGCGTATGCTGGCATTAATGTGGTTGCTAATGATCACGTAGGCACCTTTTTCTCAACAAATTTATGACAGTCACAAGTAAACTGTTGAGCTGTTTAGGGAGTACACGAAAAGGAAGAACAAGGCTTTCATATGGGCCTGCTGGACCGAACTTAATTTTTAAAAAGAAAGCAATACGAAAGTGTGTGGACTCAGTGAAGTTGGGGAAAACCGACACTTCAGATTGCAATAAGAAATAACAATACCCACATCTTAGGGCATTTTAGAAGATACACAAACATAAGAAAATACTGAAATTTGTGTTTCAAATATATAATGAAACCTGTCATACCTAAGTAACTTGTATGGTAACCAATGGACCCAACACTGTTGAAATGAGATTCCGTCTTACGATCTTGACAGCGATTAATTCCATGTCGCTTGGAAATCTTTAAAGTCAGTTCATCAAAGCATGCAGCCTATATTTTTTTTATCCACCTACTGATGCAATACAAATACTATTAAGATTGATTTGTATACATAGCTTATCACAACGGCCTGTTAAAAGCTACCTTAAACTGATCCTTTTGAAACCCTTAAATGGCTCATTTTTAAGTATGCCGAGGTTTTTTGTCATAAAGTAAAAAGACAAATACTTTCTGGATGTGCACTACACGTTTTAAGCAACAGCCTGGTCTTGCTTTTACGCAACTTCCATTTTTCGGTGGAATGGCATCAGCGAAAATCTTTTTGACAAGTGTTTCATACTAGTATGGTTCTTTGGCACTTTCAGTCCGCCCAACTTTTCGATTGGAATGTAGTTTTTATTTCCCGTGATGAAAAATAGACGTCATTTATCAGTGCCGTTATTCTTGTTTGTTTTTGTTTTTAACTTACATTCTTCAACTAAGACGAACTAATAAATCAATCAATATCAAACTTGATTGGCGTTATTAATTTTTTTCTGTTTCAGGCAGACTGGAGACACTAAAGAACTTGTGCCAAGAACAGCATTACATATTAGGTGCCATTTAGATTAATTGCTTAAAGAACAAAACAATTACATACTGAAAACAACTCTAAAGAAATAAACGCTCCAGTAATTATATCTAAATAATCCGCCTTGACTTTTTTTCTATTGCCTTGAATAAAAATAAACAGGAAAAAAAGTAAACAGAAATTTCACTTAACTGTAAACTTTTCAAGATAAAGGTTCTCGACTCGATCTGTTACTTTGTTTTTAACGTGTGTTTCAACGACAGCATTATATATGCAGGTTTGTTTCCAAGAAAAAAAAATCTACTCTGCTCCGAGAGGTATTTCTCCAGGTACTCCGGTTTTCCCCTCTCCACAAAAACCAACATTTCCAAATTCCAATTCGATCTGGAATTTTGAGGGCCACAAGTTAGTCAGTAATAGACTGTCAGTGTCACCATCCTCGTTAAACAAAGTTGATTCTATTTTTTTTTATTACTTTTCATTCGATTGCCTTGAACCAAAAGACTTGTAACGTCAAGATAGGAGATAGAAATGTCCAAATTATTCTCGACTCCCGAATAGCTATTTTTAAGTCTCTAGTTTCTTTTTGATACAAAGAGTCCGTTTAAACGACAAGTAAATTCTGATTCGATTAAAGAGAGAAACACATCAACTAAATAACACAACAGAAGATTACCTGCAGTTATTTCCCGCCCATCGTCAGCTTGGACTAGCTCCTGTTAGGTCCAGCTTTGCTTTACGTAATCATCTTTTTGTTTATGGTTTACGTTAACTGCTAAGTTCACCATGTTAAATGAAAACGTTTTTGAAAACACTGAAGTATTGACAGCTTTTAAATGGTACATTCATGCATTGCGTATGCACATCCACCTCTCTGTCTTCAAAGAGCTCCCAACGACCAGAGAACAAACTTCTTGCAAAACTTTTTACGGCACAAAGTGCGCAAAACACGACGCTGATCCTGTAGACGACTGTCCGTTTCCACCAACTCCATTGATTGTGGACTGTCCACGAACAATATACAACGACTGACGTCACGAGGTTGGTGGCGACACATTGGCCAAGGTGCTAGGTGAGGTGCTCGTCAAGAGGCTGGCAGATGCGCTGGCCGGAGTGGAGGCTTAAGCAATATGGCGAAACGCTGGCCGAGGTGCTTGACATCTGTTTAGCACGAAGGAACAATTGCAGCCAAGGCAAATCCCGAAGGATTCAACGACCCATCTTCATAAAGTCTCCCAAGGACCAGGGCGTAGGTGTTCTTTCAATATCCCTTTTTCTCGCTTACTTGTCAAATTTGAAGTGCTTTTACTATGATTACAATCTCCACGATTTTCATGAAGATAGTTCTTTTCTTTTGTCCTCAGGTAAGTTAGTAACTTGACAATGCTTCATGAAGACCACTTTTTGTATTTTACCAACAGAGTCGACAACCACCTGTTAGGTTTTCAGCATCTCCTGGTTCTCCGAGTTAAGTTTGTTGCCAACAGCTTTGCTAATAGCTTCTTCAATATCTTTTCAATAGCCCGCTTACTGATAGCCTTAAGCCTTGGCAAAGCTACAAGTACACACATCTTAGCCTTGGCATATTGTCACGGCGAGTGGTACACATTTATTTGGTTTCCGTAAAATGGTTAGTCTGATATCTTGCTTTGATGAGGTTTCTTCTTGCTTCCTGTTTCGTAATTTAATTTTTTTCTTTAATATTTTTCACTACTGACATATTCCACAACGAAACGAAAGACAGTTCCTTGGTTTTAATGACCACTTGCTTCTCCTTAAACGCCGCCAACTTCCTTGCTGATCACAAACGTTTCTTACTTTAAACAAATCTTTCGTAACGTGCTCCTCCTTTCTTGTTCAACTTCTTTAACGAAGGTACGTTCAAGGTACCAGTGAAATGCTGGCTCTGTTTGGCTGTGTTAAATTTGAAGTTGCTTTTACCAAATCGGCGGTTATTTGGCAAACGTGTACGCTTTGCCATGACCGACGCTATCTATAAGTTATGTATATGTCAAATCAGAAAATAATAATAATAATAATAATAATAATAATAATAATAATAATAATAATAATAATAATAATAATAATAATAATAATAATAATAATAATAATAATAATAAGCTTCTGGCCAAACTCTCTGGCCTTTGTTGTTGTTAAATTACGATAACAACCCAAGTTTAATGCGATACATAGAAATGCATTTTCGAAATCCATTTTGATGCGTTTATGTGACAACGCAACTGAATATGCTCTATCGAAATTTTATTCATCTTGCCAACAAAGATGACACGCCTCGACGAATTTAATTCTAACCCTTAAATTTAGAAGTCTCCTAACCGTCGAATGCCGTGTAAAACCCCGTAAATTAAACCTTTCCTTAGCTAGAGGCTAACTGGAGAACTTTAGTTTATTTAGCCCCTAGACACCTTTAAATTGTAATAGTTAAGCTTTCCTTTTCCCCTTTTGTAGCTCTAAAATTCCTTAAAAAATGTAACGCTTATAGTAGAAAAAGGTGTTAAAAATAAAGATTGTTATTGTGTTAATCACACGTTAAACCTAACTGTGGAAAGGTCCTTCAAGGCCAAATCACACCCTGACTCCTCCCCCACCCTAAACTTGACTGTGTACTTACTTTTTGAGACGTTTTGACCACTTCTGACTTGCATCTACTGACAACCTAACTAAGCAGATAGTGAAATTTTACATGTACCAAATCTTCCTTTTTGCAAAGCAGTAATGCTCGAGTAGGATTCTTAAAATAAACAGTGTAAATTTATGCCCAGTGTTTTAGATTTGACAAATACATAACTTGTGGCCTGCGGGGGCAGATACTATTTCGGCGCAAGCTTTTCCCCACCAGAAAATGGCGTCTGCCAACCCGAGCTGGGGAACGATTTCCGTGACATTATGACTTTTGTTTTGTTGTTGACCAATCAAAATAATTAATAATGTAAAGTAGAATTATTGAGTATACGCAAACGTGAAATAACAACATAACGACGTACTTTTGTTTTATTGCTAAAATAACTGATACACTTTGAAAGTTGAGCGCACGTGTGGGTGGACACGAATAATAATCAAATAGCACGGAAAGCGTTTCCCGGTTTGGGTTAGCGGAGGTTTTTTTGCAGCGGGGGAAAGGAGCCAGAAATAGTGTCTGCTCTCGCAGGCCAAGCAACCTAATGAAAAAGCTGAATGCGAACCAGCATTGTATTGTTTTTTACATACTGTGGCTCACGGATCTGCTCAATGGGGGCAAACTCGACATAGCCATACCCTTTGTAGTTCCGTGGAGCTGTCGGCCTCTTGAAGGCCAGGAGGTTTGGCTTAGCAACCAGGGTTTCGCTGATGTGATGACGGAACTCTGCCGAGTCGGACTGATCCAAGATGGAGAGAGCAATCCTACCGGTGAAGGGCCACTCCAGGATATTATCATAATCACTCTGCATCATATGAACAAACAGAGCGATGTGTTTACCGACACCGCTATCCACGCCGTTCAAGTTGATTCTCATGCACAGCTTGTAGCCGTACAGGTTGGTGTGGAATGCAGGGCTGTGTATTGCAGTCATTACGCCATTGATCGCGTCTTGGCGACACTGCCGGTAATTATCGATTTTCCAGATGTATGATCCATTACAGACGCGGCCTTCATATTCCAAAAATCTTGTTTCATTGCGATTACACCTGAAAAAAAAAAATAAATAAATAAATAGTACAACTGTGACTCCTTGGTCATAATTCATGTTTGATCAGAGTAACGACAAAGCTCTGTGAGGGCGCGTGTGTTTGGAAGGCTGGTGCACCATGTACCAAGTCCATTGTTTTCTTTCATAGTGTTTGGTTTATTGTATCGTTCTGGTGTATTGTTTCTCTAATTGTTGTGTGCTTTGTGATGTCACCCGTGTTTGGTTTTTGGTACGCGCCCTGACTGGGAATGGCGGCCAATTTATTAGTTTTACATGCATTTGCCTCAATTTCACTTCAAATTGTGTTTTGTACAAGTTCACGAAGCAAAGAGGGCTAATTAACATGCAAACCAAAGAATAAAATTGGCTGCCATTTTGGAATAATGTGAAAAGAGAACGAGTTTCCACAGGGACCTCTCCATCAGGTATAATAACAATAACGATAACCACAACAACAACAACAACAACAACATCAATAATAATAATAATAATAATAATTATTATTATTATTATTAATACACTCAACAGTTGGAAGGAAAAAAAGGCTGCATGGTCAATTTGTTAGAGAAATATCAGAAACGACGCATGTAGAAGAATCGTGGAGCTGGTTGCGAAAAGCAGACTTGAAGATCCAAACAGAAGCACTTATTTGTGCAGGCCAAGGACAAGCACTTAGGACTAACTATGTAAAATACCATATTGATAAAACGGTGGAATCTCCATTATGTAGGCTATGTGGCGAGAAAGGTGAGAGTGTAAACCATATTGTCTGTGAGTGTAAAAAGCTGGCCCAAAGGGAATACAAACAGAGACATGATAATGTTGCAAAAGTAGTTCACTGGAAGCTGTGTGAGAAATATCACCTGGAAAAGAAGGATAAGTGGTACGAACACGCACCTGACAGTGTCAGTGAAAACGACGACGTTAAACTACTGTGGGACGTGAACATAGTGTGATCATGTCATTGAAGCCAGAAGACCGGACATTGTAGTTGTAAATAAACTGGAGAGAAAGTGCACTATTATTGATATTGCCGTACCAGCGGATAAAAGAATTGTTGAAAAGGAGAATGAGAAAGTTGAAAAGTATCAGGATCTTAAAAGAGAAATTGCAAGAATGTGGAACATGAGAACTGTGCAGGTGGTACCAGTTGTTGTAGGATCATTGGGAAGCGTAACAAAAAACTTGGACAAGTGGTTGGGAAAGTTGAATGTCAAAATTAGTATTTCATTACTCCAGAAAACTACGTTACTGGGAACAGCAAGGATTTTGAGAAAGGTGTTGGAGCTCTAGAGAAAGGAGAAAACTCTAAGGGACCTTTGGTCATGGGCTATGACCCGCTCCCTTAGGAAGCAAACCGGAAAAAGATCATCCAGTTCATCATCATCGTCATCATCACCATGATGATGATGATGATGATGATGATGATAAAAGAAATTTCCATCTTAAACATGCTGGCTCCGTTTCCTTTTGTATTTGCTGGAAAGAGTTTGTCAGCAAGCAATTCTCCGCTTTTTCAGAGGCCATTGCTTTGCGTTTGCTCAGATCCCTGTTGATGTGGAATCAGTTTCGTGGGAATGCAAGACTAAAAGTGCACAGTACAAAGAAAAGTTCATTTCTGATATTGTGGAATATATTCAACGGAAGGACGCCAACCCATTCGCTCGTTTCATGACAATTTGAAACAAAGTACACCAATTCGTTTTCACAAAAATCGATGAGCAGCAGTTGAACTGTTTTCTGGAATATTCCTTCAAGGACAATGCTTTGCTGCTGTGTTTCAAAGACGATTTCAAAGCAGAACATCAGCCGTAATCCGTGTTTCCTGACTGGTTTGTCCGTTAAAGACTTGTAAAGAGTTACGAGATGTATGAGTTTGAGAGGATTCAAACATCCTTCAATCGACCGGAAACCTCGAGGCGATTTTCAAGAAACATTTGAATAATGTTAAACTTTGAACTATGTTCATATATTAAATGTGATGCTCCTGATTGACGCGAACTTCAAAGACAACTTCAAAGACAACCAAAAAAGTACTGTTTCCTTGTGCTACAGCCAGGATAGGTCTGCAATGAATAAAAATTGTGGGATACTGCCTTCAGCATTCTGAGCACCCAGCTACCAAGTTGGCACCCTGGACATCAAGGCACAAAAACCCTGGTAAAATTCTTGCTCGGTATTACTGGCCTCTGAAGTGCAGATGTGTAGGTATATATAACTACCAACTGTGGAGATCAATGACATCATGGATCTACTGCACTGAGCAGTGATTGTGTTGTGTGTCTCAGTGAGTACATTCCTTTTTGGCATCCAACAAAAAAATAATTATATCCCTTAGACGTACCACAGAGGTGGCGTTCTCTTTGGCGAACTGTGCGCTTGAATTAGAACAAAAGCCTTGAAGTTAAACTCAGAGAACTAATGAAATAAAGTCTTCTTTCAGTAGTTCTAAGTGAGTCAAACTTCAGTTTGTAAAACAGTTTTAATTTTGGAGCGTTTTTGTTTCACATGTCTCTGTAAGTTTAATAACCTATAAGTATGTGGAGGTACCTAAGACTCAGTTCTTGTATGGATCTGTCATGCCTCATGCGCGCCTCCTCTACTCTACGCTCCATATGTTGAACTGTGGTGTTAAGTGCAGTAACAAGACGTCTAAGCTCATCAAGTTCGGCGCGCTGTTGTTGACACAGTGTTGCCAAATCACTCACAAACACTTCATGGCTGGCCTGTTCTTGAGGGCCTGGCTCCAGACCACCTCTGGATCTTGTTGCACTCCTTGGTGTCGCTGACTCAGCTCCCAGAGCTGCTTTCAACGCAGCAAATCCCTTCGTCATATCTATCAAATGACTGGTTAACTGCTCTTGGACATGTTTATTTACTGCTGGTCGCAAGCCCTGATAAAAAGATTGAAAAACACACGTACAGATTGTTTTGATGGACGGTTCAAGCTTAAGAACGGTTGAGTTAGAATGGAGACCTTTAGAATCACGTGCACGACGAACCGTAAACCGCTGGCCTAGTCACATGACAGTGCTTGCCGACACGTTTAAGTCTATTTTTAATGCTGAACAAAGCCAAAATTGATTGTGTTTTGATGAAACATTTAGCAAGGTAGGGAGCATAGCTAAGTTGTTAATTATCACTGTCTTTTCTATTTCCAGCCAGAATGGCACCTATCCGGTCGCAAGAGGTTGTACGCAACACTGCTCCCACAAAGAAGTTACATTTTCCAGTCGCACCTGAAGACAGATGGTTCACCGCATAAGGAACACAATCCACAGGCCCAAATTACCTCGATACAGCTAAGCAATGTCAGCACGCAACTGAAGATCAACGTACAACAGTCCACCATATGTAATCATAATACATCTTCGATTGTGAAGTATTGCACGTTTCCGCCAACATTTCATTTTACCCCTTCAGAGGGCACTCGTATGACATTCAGACGGTTTCATCCTGTTTGTCAGTTCCGATTAATATTCAGAACAAACCCATTGAAACGAAGTGTTTGGTCTTTCTCCTACAAATTCGTTTTCTCGGGGTTCCGTTTATAACGTACCCCTGTCACAACGAACCCATTTTTCCAGTCCCCAGGCACTTCGTTAGACTGGGATTACACTATAATGGAGGAAAACTCTCATCTGATGGTTGGGTTGGTAAATGCTCGGAGATATTAGCTGTAAAACTGCTCTAAAATCCGAGGGTAAATAAAGTACCGTAAAAGCTCTATTAAGACCCCGGGGGGCTTATTTAATTTCAGGCCTCGTTAACGGGGGGCTTATTAGAGAGGGGGCTTAATAGAGAGGGAGGGGGGGGGAGGGGGTCTTATTTCAAATCTTAAACATGCCGTTTTCGTCTTCCAAAAGCTTTTGTACAAAACTGAAACAACTTCAGTGAAACGTTATTATTTAATGAAGGATGGCAAACAGTATTATGTGTCTTAGTTTGAGTGTACATTTGTTTAAAAACAAACCCACTGGGCCTCATTAAGTGGATTTTGATAAGAGGGAATAGCAGGGACTAACTACAAAATCTCGTGTCCTAAAGGAAGGGGGAAGGTTATTAGAGAGGGGGCTTATTACAAAAACCGACTTCCAAACGGGGGGCTTATTAGAGAGGGGGGTTAATAGAGACGGGGGGGGTTAACTCTTTGTCTACCCCAGGGTTCGTACTCTTTTTTGGACTTAAAATTCAAGGACTTTTCAAGGACATTCCAGGGCACAATTCCAAATTTTCAAGCACTCCACCCAGTAAAAAAATGCCATTAGGATGTGATACTAGATGATTGGGTTTAAGGATAACTGCCAGATTTGTTCAAGTCTAAGTCTTTTCTAGTTCTTCCACTATGTGGATACAGTCAAACAGCAAATTTCAAGGTTTTTCAAGGACCCAATGTACTTTTCACGGACTTTCAAGGCCTTGAATTTTGATTTTCAAATTCAAGGACTTTCAAGGACTTTCAAGGTGCGTGCGAACCCTGCTACCCGCTTACCAATTATAGGGCCACTTGGCCCTATACTTTGAAAACTTTGCAACTTTCCCAAATCCGGGACCATGGTTGAAATGAACCATGTTTATTACCAAATGATCAATTTTTTAGACTTAATCACCCCGGAAACTGACTGAAACTCCCAATTTTCATTTAATATAACTGTCTATTCTCTTGCAAAACCAAAAAACGCCCTCGGACAACACCAAAATTCACACAACTTTGTCTTGAAGTTTTTAACACAAAAATTCCTCTTGAAGCTAAAAGTTTACATTGGCACCAAAGTTCGACTCCACTTCTTGCAATCTGTTCCACATTTTCCTGCTCACCTCTTTAGCGCGACCCCAATAACGCTATTTGATTTCAGTTGCTCTCACCGGTCTGTCACGTTCGCGCTTGTGACCCAAAGGAATTCTGGGAATTTCTTGAATAACGGCAGCATGAAACTCCGCCAATTTCCATTTCACATATTTTTTATAAGTGCCGAGCCACCCGGTCCTGCTGACAAAATATTGCACCGATCGCGTTATTTACAAGTCAAAACTCGCCGAAATTGCCATGCCAGGTCCCGGAATCCACTCACAAAACGACTAAAGACACAACTTCACTCCGTGAATTGCCAACACTCGCTCGAACACTTTGAGCGGCACACTCCGTGTGAAATTGCATCTCACCTGTTTTCTTTCAAAGGATTGCCTCTCCCCATCAACCCAGCTTTATGATGCCAGGCAGGGGGCTTCTGAGGTGGAAAATGGCTCGAAAAACACGCTTATAAATCAAATAAGTAACGAATTTTAGCTGCAGTGACCGCTTAAAAATAAACGACAGCTAGCGTGACGAGCGTGACAACGAAGATAGAGCCCTCGGTGTTACGGACCAACGAAATCTCCTTTATAACCCCTTATATGGAGTAGCCAGGTCGATTTGACTTCCTTCCCTCCGGAAATTGCAAAAAAAGCGACTAAATCGCCGGTGGAGGAAGAGTTAATAGAGCTTTTACGGTATATGTATGTATATCTGCTATTGTACAGCAAAAAATCCATTGTACGTTTCTAAACACCACGCTTTAAAAGACCGAACTTTTCATGAATTTTCTTCCAACGTACCCCAAAGTTAAGAAGTTTGAAACAAATTCTTTGTTTGTGGTAGCCTGGGACCAGGCTCTGCAGTGGGGTAACTGAGCTAAAAGAGAGAAAGAGGCGGAAAAAAAAATCGCGAGCCGAACGGGGTACACGGGGAGGGGAGGGGAGGGAACGGCCCCAGTTCCCCGCTTGGTTCGCTTTGCTCGCCGATTTCTTTTTTCGTCTCTTTCCTTCTTTTCGCTCGTTACCCCACTGCGGAGTCTAGTCCCAGGCTATGTTTCTGGTGCTTCGAGTGTAAGCGAGCATAGCTCAAGTCGCACAACTCTACCCAATTTCATGCAAAAGTTTATTGAAACCTTAGTTCATAATAGATATTGCATTTGTACCTCAAATGTGCATCCTAGTATGCTGAAAGGGCATTTGATGTTTGTTTTAAGGCACTCTTTTTCCAGGTGTTCTTCCATCTAACAAACATAAAGCAATAGTTTTAATACTCCATAGCCATACACAATGAAAATACGTGTCATGCTTGAGTAGAGCAAACAGAGCAAAAGATCATATAAACTCTTCTTTGGCCATTTTAGCTTTAAGAGAAAAAGAAAACAAACTTCGGAAATAAAACATGACAAACCAACGCATGTTTTAAGAACTTGAATTCATTGAACTTAACATTTCGTATGTTACAACATACATCTGCAGAAGTGACAGTTATAAAAATCTGGGCGAAATTTTAAACTTAAAGCGAAGTACTGGCACAGAGGTTAATAATATACTATTATTGTAATAACATTCGGACAATTTAATAAAGCCAGAGAGACGGTTTTGATAAGGGACTTAAAACCTGCCCTAAATGATAACGTTGGCAGTGAAAAACTCTGGCTTTATTAAATTGGCCGGATGTTATTGTTTATATTAGTAGTATATTTTTAACCTCTGTACCAGTACTTCGCTTCAAGTTTTAAGAGAGAATTTCTCCGGGGACCGCGTGAAGGAAGAAAATGTGGCACATGCTTCGGCATTTGAAAACCGTCATATTTCGTTCAAAGATACCCTATTATAAGCCAATAAACGCGGTATAATTGTTTTGTTCAAATTTACTTTTCTTTTCTAGAAAATCTACGAGAACTGCAACGGCAGCCGTATGGAAGGAAATTGGCCGAAATTAGTGCGGAAAGTAAGGATACAAGAACTTTGCTCTTCAAAAGCGCAAAGGGCATTAGCTTTTTACAAAATTGTGCATCTACGTAGGAGGAATTAACAAATAATTTAAGTCCGGCTAAGAATAGCATCATTAACTTCATTTTGAATTTCTGGGAATTTTTTGAAAATCGGCAATATTTCATCGTTATAAAATCTACTTTTGGATCAATTTTTCGAGAAACACTTTTCCCATGCGGTATAACTCAGAATCTCTTGAAATTAAGGTTTTACTAAGTAGAAGTGGTCTTCTGTCCAGGGAAATGAAAATTAGTCTGGGGCTTATATTTACAGATACAAAAAAACTCGGCACATTTCAAGGAAATTACGACATGGAAATGTCAACAATCGCGACTAATCAAATTATACTTTCGGTTACTGTAGCCAAAATATCTCAGAAAACTTAGCACTGAGAGCTACAATAGATCTGAATCTCGCTGTAGTATGCTTACCTTGCAAAACTAGTGGCTGAAGGTTGTTTTTTTTTTCGCACTATCATTACAGACGATCACCTTCACTTTGGTAGTGATATTTTCCTGTTGACTTTTTACGCAATCAATAGCTAACAATTGATCCAGGTTGCTTTTGCACGAAACATCGCATTTCATGACATTTTAAAGCATCCTTAAGCCTTCACTTCACACCACTGCTGTATGCAAAGTGAGTTGATTGCATGATAAAGAACGAATATACGATAGATTAATGAACTGGGTCTGAAGGCGAAACGAAGATGTGTTTAACGTCATTTGTCCATGTCAGTGTCACGCAACGCGCTGCGTACACAGGACACCCAACAAAACTACCAACTGCCTTACCTATTAAGGCCTGGTTCACACTTGCGACATAACGACATAACGGAAAGGTCACGCAAACAAAAAAATTACCTCGTGTTGATGTTTTGTCTCTAGTGTGAACGTCACATCATAACAACATAAGGAGGAACATAATAACATGAACATAACGACATAAAGCATTGATCTTTTCTTTATGTCGTTATGTCGCTAGTGTGAACCAGGCTTAACACTTTCTAGCTGAGATGAATACTAAAGCTGCACTTTTTCCTTCTTAATGACCACTTCTCTCTTTTTCAGAGATTTTTTTGGAAAACATTTTAAAATGAATTACTCATGTACAATTTTTCTAAAGAAACAACAAACATGAAGAATTCTTTTGGATTTACGATTTGTACAATTAAGGACTTGAGGTACCACTACTAATTATAACGCCAATTTCGTCCGGGGTACTGATTTCTATTTTAATCCTTGCTAACTGATTTCTTGTAGTTTTATTTTTAGCGTGACTGAAAGGCTAATAACCCCTATAGATACACCCTCTTTTGGCTTTGGGAAAATGGGCGATATTAACTCTGTGAACCATCTAACACAGCTACTGGTAATAAATGCTACTATACAGGCGCACAACTAAAAATACTCCCAAACCTGGCCTCTTTGGTAGTCAGCCCTACAGGCCATCTTTGAATCTCTACACGAAAAATGATTTTACTGCTGGCAGGCGCAGCTTAGACAAAGTGACTCACTCTATCTTCTTCACGTAGGGTTGTTTCCGATGAAGTGATATGTCAGTGACGTCAATGTTTAAAAATTCACAAATCTCCTTGAGCACAGAAACTTTTTTTTCGCGGCGGGTGGAAGGAAAAAACTACGCCTGATACAATTTCTTGTCAATTCGTCTGCCGCCCCCTAAATTAACGGTTCTGTCAACACGAATGACAGATGTCATGAGACAAGCGTGAGCTGTCAACAGCGATGTTGTCTTGTGTCATACGATAAATGTCAGCCAATCAGATTTTACCGGAAATCCATGCGGTTTGCAACGTCAAGGGAAGGAACCGTTTTAAATCATGCTCAACCGTTGATGCAGTTTCTCTGTTTAAAACGTCAAGAAACAAAGAATTCAATGAAAAGTAGGCCGGTGGAACGGTAGAATCCTTTATTTTATCGTAAAGCGATCAAAGTGTCGGATAAACTTTGATTCTGCAGCAGCACTTCTTGCAAAAAGCTTGCCCGTAAAATAAATGATTCGTGAATACAGTTCTTCCACGATTTGATTTCTTGGCGATTTCCCTTTGGACCTCGACTGACTCCCCAATCGCGGCAGTACAATCTGCCTTGTCTTAAGATTCCCGAATCGTTGGTTCCATACATATATATATTACAGGGGACTCACCACAGCTACATAGTTTAAGAATCAGTCAGAACAATGCATTTTTTTCATCACTTTTGGGACAATTAATAAATGACATTGTGAAATTGTGATATATACATATTTAGTCAAGCCTAAAAGCGGAGCTCCAAAAGCATTCTTTTTCTACTGGCATTTACATATAGTCTGCTTATCATATCACCCATCTGACCTCACTCATGCTACAGACCCAATGCTGTAAAAACTAGTATGGAAAGGTGATCTGAGCCAGTGGCACAGTGGATTTGGACCCCCTCGGATTTGCACCCTCCAGTCCAGATCTGCTTATGGATCAGATTTGGACCCCCACCCCTCCTAAAAACAAGCGTTCTATTGAGTAAGGTAATAAAATTGAGTTTGGAGATGTTAAAAAGCAAAATAAAAATATTGAGGTAGGTTGTTTTTAAAAATAATCTTTTAATACTTTGTGTAAAAAAGAACCTGCGACGCTAGTTTGCATCTATAAATTTTTTAAAACAAAACATTTCTTAACATCTTAGAGCAATACCTAAGGACAGGTCTGTTTCCCCGTTCAACTGTAGGCTACTTAGTTATGGTTTAGAGCCACTAGAAATTGGTGGAGAAGCCTGGTAATTGCTCCCTTGAATAAGTATCACATCAGATATATAGTGATTCAGATCATCACTTCATAATGAATGCAATTTCAGTTATCGACAGCCTCCTATGAGACAGTCGGAAATCAGAAATTGTGTATCCTCTGGATATATGTATTATGAAAGAAAGATACATGGAAATCAATAAAATATTTAGATGATATGCATTAAGACCAATATATTTCTTTTGATCAGTTACTTCTTGACCTTACTATCACAAAAAACTGCTTGCTATCACAATGCACCTACCGTGTTTAATTGTTGTTTACAGGCCGCTTTCGACGAAGATCGAAAAACTTTTGTCAAATGACGAGTGAAGCGCGCTGGTTTTTGACATTTTTGACAGCATTTTAACAACTTAATGTCAGATTTTGAGACGTGCACATGCACATGCATTTGATCGGCTTTTTTTTACTCGAGCTTGAGTTTCCGCCTTTAATCCTTAATTTTACGAGGACTCATTGTGATTACGTGTTAATAAGATAAGGGCAAAAGTTTCTTAACGCTGCTGAGGCACCAAGGTCGAAAAACAGTCAGTCAAGCCGAGTAAAACACTCGTTCGCTTGCAAAGAAAACAACGTAACAAAACAGACAAACAATTCAACTTCTTCTTTGCGTCCAAAACGAGTACAGATAATAGTTATTTATATCCATTCGAGAGAAAAATACAAGTTTCATTCCTGAGCAAAAGTAACAAAGATTAATTTATCTCACTGTCCTGTGTTGTAGAGGTTTCTACCACTTGAAAATACGTAAGCTTCAGTAAAGTAAAAACAAGCATCCGGAAAAATAGCAAACGGTTTGTTCAAAGAAAGAGCTTCTTCCACAGAGTTTGAGCTACTCGTTCCTCCCATTAACACAGATGAACTGTTAAGTGACCTTTCTTGGTGAGATGCAAGATGCCACGGTAAAGTGAAAGCCCTTGAAGCATTGAATTATACTGTTTTCAACAGCACAATCAATCCAAGTTTGAAGCTTTTCTTGAGAAAAATCTTTCGCTCTTCCTTTTATTCGCTTTTTACGCGAATTTAAAGACAAACTTCGATCGAAGATGAAGTTGGTGTGCTCAAAATGAAGAAACCAACTGAATGTGAAACTACGAACCACAGAAAGCACGCGAAAAATTAAGCCTCGATTTGGTTTGGGTGTCCCACACCTGGCTTGAGCCTGCGATCAAAGCGAAAGCAAGTACCTGGTCAGCGATCAACTTAAAAAAAACAGCTGACCTCGATGAGGTCTTAACTTGAGCCCGCGATATGGTCACGTGACACTGGTTAGTGGATACCTTGTTTTGACAGGTGTCAATTGGCTATAAGATGGATGTCCAGTATCAAAGATGTACGCTGGGTGTACGCTATAAACTAGCTGATCAGCTGGGCCAGTTGGAATATGGTTGCCATGTTGGATTATTATGATTATTATTAGGATATTATTAATTATTGGGCAACTCCACCGTCGTCGTCGTGCGCACCCACGAGCAATACCGGTAGCCATTTTTACCATGAGAAAAGCAACAGACGGGTTTCTATAGGTATGGTGCTCCGCTATCAGGCGTAGTTTTTTCTTTCCTCCCTCCGCGAAAAAAAAAAAAAGATCGCCTGATCGCAGGTTAAGAAACAGAAAAATTCTTCAACTTAGACTTCGATGCCAAGTCACAAAGATTGTACGCATCGTACGTGATGGGATGTTTAAGCCTCAGATCATGCACAGCCATATTTGCAAGCTGTTCAAATCGCTCTTCATCCGCAGCGCTCTGAAAGACGGGAAAAAAAGCCAGCAATTTGACTTGAGGTAAGAAAATCGTCGCTTGAAAGCAGGCGATTGCCGCTTGCATCTTTGGCACTTACCATCGCCCGTGCGACTGACGCAGGATCTGCTTTCTGTCCTGATTCCTCCCCTAATTTGAATTTGGCCGTTAGATAGATCTTCTGGGTAGACGGAAATCGACTTCTTCGTGCAGTACTAGACTTCAAAGCCCAACCATTAGGTACTTTCTCAGGTGAAGAGTCAGGCCGTGTGTTTGACATGATCTCTGGTACTGAAGTGGTTTGACCCTCTAACCTTTCTGTGTAAGCAGTAAAAGCTTTTTATTTTGCTTATTATTTTCAAATAAACTGTAATTGAGCAAGTTACCTTGTCAAACACATGTGGCACCTACCTTCCCCTATCCCAACATTAACACTAACTTTTTAACTTATCATACTGGAACTTTCGGGTTAGGAGAGGGGTAGGTGCACAGTTGCCCAGATACTGACATAAAATCCCATAGTTCCAATGCATGCATGATGTCTTTCATTCTCCCCTCAATTATCCTGACCTAAGGACTTGAGTAGTGTAACTCACTCTAAATTAAGTCACATTACCTGCTAAAATCAGAACTTGTGGCATCCTGAAATTTCTGAAACAGAACATCTAATGACTTTTCCACATTACTTTTCCTTTTTCTCTTTGTTGTAGTAGCAGCTGTTTTGTTTTCTTTTCGAGGTAAACTGTCTCTGCCATCATTTGTACTGGTATGGTCACCAGTGTTGCCATTTTCTGCTTCCCTATTCTTATCGAGACCTGCAACAGTTGTATGGTCACCAGTCTTGTCATTTTCTGCTTCCCTATTCTTATCGAGACCTGCAACAGTGGTATGGTCACCAGTCTTACCATTTTCTGCTTCCCTATTCTTATCGAGACCTGTAAAAGTTTTATGGTCAGCAGTCTTGTCATTTTCTGCTTCCCTATTCTTATCGAGAGCTGCAACAGTGCTATGGTCACCAGTGTTGCCATTTTCTACTTCCCTATTCTTATCGAGACCTGCAACAGTGGTATGGTCACCAGTCTTGCCATTTTCTACTTCCCTCTTCTTATCGAGAGCTGCAACAGTGCTATGGTCACCAGTGTTGCCATTTTCTGCTTCCCTATTCTTATCGAGACCTGCAACAGTGGTATGGTCACCAGTGTTGCCATTTTCTGCTTCCCTATTCTTATCGAGACCTGCAACAGTGGTATGGTCACCAGTCGTACCATTTTCTGCTTCCCTATTCTTATCGAGACCTGTAAAAGTTTTATGGTCAGCAGTCTTGTCATTTTCTGCTTCCCTATTCTTATCGAGAGCTGCAACAGTGCTATGGTCACCAGTGTTGCCATTTTCTACTTCCCTATTCTTATCGAGACCTGCAACAGTGGTATGGTCACCAGTCTTGCCATTTTCTTCTTCCCTATTCTTATCGAGACCTGCAACAGTGGTATTGTCACCAGTGTTGCCATTTTCGGCTTCCCTATTCTTATCGAGACCTGCAACAGTGGTATGGTCACTAGTCTTGCCATTTTCTACTTCCCTATTCTTATCGAGACCTGCAACAGTGATATTGTCACCAGTGTTGCCATTTTCTGCTTCCCTATTCTTATCGAGACCTGCAACAGTGGTATGGTCACCAGTGTTGCCATTTTCTGCTTCCCTATTCTTATCGAGACCTGTAAAAGTTTTATGGTCAGCAGTCTTGTCATTTTCTGCTTCCCTATTCTTATCGAGAGCTGCAACAGTGCTATGGTCACCAGTGTTGCCATTTTCTGCTTCCCTATTCTTATCGAGACCTGCAACAGTGGTATGGTCACCAGTCTTGCCATTTTCTACTTCCCTATTCTTATCGAGACCTGCAACAGTGGTATGGTCACCAGTGTTGCCATTTTCGGCTTCCCTATTCTTATCGAGACCTGCAACAGTGGTATGGTCACCAGTCTTGCCATTTTCTACTTCCCTATTCTTATCGAGACCTGCAACAGTGGTATTGTCACCAGTGTTGCCATTTTCTGCTTCCCTATTCTTATCGAGAGCTGCAACAGTGCTATGGTCACCAGTGTTGCCATTTTCGGCTTCCCTATTCTTATCGAGACCTGCAACAGTGGTATGGTCACCAGTCTTGCCATTTTCTGCTTCCCTATTCTTATCGAGACCTGCAACAGTGGTATGGTCACCAGTGTTGCCATTTTCTGCTTCCCTATTCTTATCGAGACCTGCAACAGTGGTATGGTCACCAGTCTTGCCATTTTCTGCTTCCCTATTCTTATCGAGACCTGCAACAGTGGTATGGTCACCAGTCTTGCCATTTTCTGCTTCCCTATTCTTATCGAGACCTGGAACAGTGGTATGGTCACCAGTCTTGCCATTTTCTGCTTCCCTATTCTTATCGAGACCTGCAACAGTGGTATGGTCACCAGTGTTGCCATTTTCTGCTTCCCTATTCTTATCGAGACCTGCAACAATGGTATGGTCACCAGTCTTGCCATTTTCTACTTCCCTATTCTTATCGAGACCTGCAACAGTGGTATGGTTACCAGTCTTGGCATTTTCTACTTCCTTATTCTTATCGAGACCTGCAACAGTGGTACGGTCACCAGTGTTGCCATTTTCTGCTTCCCTATTCTTATCGAGACCTGCAACAGTGGTATGGTCACCAGTGTTGCCATTTTCTGCTTCCCTATTCTTATCGAGACCTGCAACAATGGTATGGTCACCAGTGTTGCCATTTTCTACTTCCCTATTCTTATCGAGACCTGCAACAGTGGTATGGTTACCAGTCTTGGCATTTTCTACTTCCTTATTCTTATCGAGACCTGCAACAGTGGTACGGTCACCAGTGTTGCCATTTTCTGCTTCCCTATTCTTATCGAGACCTGCAACAGTGGTATGGTCACCAGTGTTGCCATTTTCTGCTTCCCTATTCTTATCGAGACCAGCAACAGTAATATGGTCACCAGTTTTGCCATTTTCTGCTTGCCTAGTTACATTAAAACCTGCAATTAGTAAAATAATCCAGTGAAGTGCTTACAATAATTTTTGGACCCACTGAAACAGTTGTTTAAATAGGACATAAAATTAATATTATGTCCTATTTAAACAACTGTTTCAGTGGGTCCAAAAACTTGCAGGAGAATATGTCGTCTGGTCATGGAAAGTTAGTGCACATTCCTGTGTTAACATGATTTTTTTAGTGCAATTTTTGTTGAATAGAAATAAGGCCTCTGAAAAGAGCAATTGATTTCCATTCCGCATACGTGATTTCTCGACTACACAAAACTGCATTAATTACTGTTTGTTTGGAAAATTCATTTTCAGGACGCGACGGGTCATTTTACCCTGGGACCGTCGGACCTTTTTGGGCCAGAATTTTTTTTTCCAAATGTTCATGAGAAAAAGTTGTGTGGATTTTAAACACAGACTTGTCAACACTTCCTTGTTTGTTTTTTTCCCCGTTTCTTTTTTTTATTTTGTGTTTCATTGACGTTTTTACTATTTTTTTCATCAGCACCAACCAGAGAATAGGCCAGTTTCGCTATATCACAAGGCTAAGGGGAATAACAAAAAACAAATAAACAAACAAACAAGCAAATGAATTATTTATTGTTAAAGGCCAACGTGATTTTTAATTTATTCTTCGTAACTTCGGAGCCAAGTGCGAATTTTAAAATATGGGTCTATTACGGCCGGGCCGATTACATGGGCCGGGCTGACTTGGTTTGCCAAGTTATTTTCATCCCGGTATTACAGTTCGGTATTACATGAGCTGCACATGAACAGTCCGCTAGGAAATGATCCCCACCAAAAACCCTGGCCGCCTGCGCGAAATATTGGTAACCGAGCCTTACTTTAGTCCCGTGTCTCGGTGCGTGACGTATCAACATCTGAATGAAAAGACCGCACAACAGCTCACATCTTCAGCCAGCGGAATAATCTTAAATCGATTTTTTTATTGTAAAGCAACTTGCTTGTACGTTACGGTTTTATGAAGGCTAAAACTGTCAAGAAATGTGATGTTTTGTCGGAAAGCCGGGCGGTATGGCTATTGGTTATGTAAACATTGTCAATGTGGTCCCATTTGAAGACGGTCGATTGTAGCGAAAGTGGGGATAAAAGCCAACCTTCAACCACTGGTTGATCCTGGTTATGCAAGGTAAGCACACTACAGTGAGTTTTTGATCTCATTATAGCTCTCAGTGCTAAGTTTTCTAAGGAATTTTTGCTTCAATAACGTGACGGCTTAATTCGATTAGTTACGATTGTTGACATTTCAATGTTGTGATTTCCTTGAAAAGGCTGAGCTATTTCGTATCTTTAATGAAAAGCCCCAGACAAATTTTTATATCCTTGAAAGAGAAGACCACTTCCACTAATTAAAACCAAAATTTCAAGAGATTCTGAGTTATTCCGCATAGGAAAAATGTTTCTTGAAAAACTGATCCAAATTTAGACTTTAAAACGATGAAATACTGCCGATTTTCAAAAAATTCCCAGAAATTTATTAAGTTAATGATACTATTCTTAGACATAAATTATGTGCCAATTCCTCCTACGTAAATGCACAATCTTGTAAAGAGCTAATATCGTTTTGCGCGTCTGAAAAGAAAAGTTGTTGTATCCTCACTTTCCGCACTAATCTCGGTCAGTTTCCTTCCATACTCCCTTATCATGCACCGCCATCTTGGATTGAGTGGTGCACCAAAGCGAGGTTGGACGGGCATAAAGTTCTTGGGGGAAGGTTGCGTTACAATGTTTTGAGTGGAGGTACACGCAAACATGACCCTCGATCATTGCTGTAGTATGCTGTAATAAAGACAAGCGAAGC
Source organism: Pachyseris speciosa (assembly GCA_016490735.1). Lineage (NCBI taxonomy): Eukaryota > Metazoa > Cnidaria > Anthozoa > Scleractinia > Pachyseridae > Pachyseris > Pachyseris speciosa. The sequence goes on along the minus strand of JAEMWC010000080.1, from coordinate 1,546,016 downwards.
GAAAGTGGCGAGAATTTGTCGTTTTCCAACTTTCCCTCAAATCTCCCAGAGATCGCAGTGGATTGCCGTGATAAAGGCAGATGAAGGGCCCCTTTTGGGGGTGACTAACTTGTTGAACGTACGTGTTTATACTAGTGATCGACTTTTTCTTTCGATTTAAGACTCAGCTAGCACATGCTTTATTCATGAAGTATTTACTCAATACATATCCAGAGCAACTGCAGTCGATTCTACCAGTCTCCTTACATCCTAGATCAAGAAAGGCTCTACTCTTGTGCGTTCCGCTCACTTCAATTCAAACTAAGCGATAATGAAATTATAACCGCGCTTCCTAGTCGTCTAAAACCAGGAGTTGTGTCATCGCAGTTTGCATGGACCAACGGCAGTAAAAACCGCCCACAAGATAAACTTGATCTAGAAGAAGAGTTTGAAACAGCAAATTAAAACGCTGACAACAAGGGACAAAACTTATTGAATACAGATAGCCAAAAACAAACAAATCAGTGCCATGAATGTTTGACAACTTGGAACAAAAGCAGCAAAGAATCTAATGTAAGAACACTAGTAGATTCCAATAATTGACAGCAGTTGCTCTAGATAGGTATTGAGTAAATATTTCATGAATAAAACGTGTGGTAGCTGAGTCTTACATCGAAGGAGAAAGCCGATCACTAGTATAAACACGTGCGTTTGATAACACGACTCTACGTACTCACCTCCATCTCGCTTTATTGCGGCAATCCACTGCGATCTCTGCGAGGGATTTGAGGGAAAGTTGAAAAACGACATATTATCGGCACTTTCGTTTCGCTTGTCGTAATTACAGCATACTACAGCAATGATTGTGGGTCATGTTTGCGTGAATCTCCACTCAAAACAGTAACGCAACTTTCCCCCAAGAACTTTATGCCCGTCCAACCTCGCTTGGCGCACCAAACAATCCAAGATGGCGGTGCGTGATATGGGAGTATGGGCGGCCGTTACGGATTTCGTAAATTTTCCAGAAAAGAAAAGCAAATTTGAACAAAATCATTATACCACGTTTATTGACTTACCATAGGGTATCTATGAACAAGATATGCGCCACCTCTCACTCGGTCACCGGAAAAAGTCGCTCTTAAATTTCGCCCAAATTTTCATAACTGTCACTTCTGAAGATGTATGTTGCAACATACGAAACGTTAAGTTCAATGAATTCAAGTTCTTAAAACATGCGTTGGTTTGTCATGTTTATATCCGCAGTTTGTTTTCTTTTACTCTTAGAACAAAAGATAGTTACAGCAATTACTGCAATACGTTTTACAAATCCATGCACCTTTTCTGATGGTAATAAGAAATCACTGGCTACTTCTACCACACGAGAAACATCGAAAATTTTCAAGTGGAAAAATAGATTCTTAGAGTCCCTAAACAAGTAGACTACAATCAGTTCCTCTTTCGCCGCTAAGTTCGGTGAGCGTGAGGCTAAAACAAAACCTGTGCGAGAAAAATGCCGCGCGTACGCGTCCAGGCTTCGCGCGGCCATTTTTGCTCGCACCGGTTTTGTTTTAGCCCCACGCTCGACGAACTTAGCGACAAAAGAGGGACTGCTCGTAGTCTACTAAACAAGTAATATGATTTTCATATATTCATACTCATTCAAGTAATTTTCATTGACTAAGATAAAAAAAATTCTAAAAACCTGTTTTATATTTTCAGCTGGTCCTTGTTTTGGGTAGTCCCTGGTTCAAGTCCTCGGTTATCCTTGTAAACAGTCAACTGGTTTGCCTCCGGCCAGTTGGGATTATTTGCATTATTTGTTTCTGTTATTAGATATTTCAGATTGTAAAGCGCTATTGGATAGTGATAGAAATAGCACTATACAAATAAAGTATTATTATTATTATTAATTCTGATTTAACACTGAACCAAATACTAATCACTCACCATATCCCTTGGAATGTTTTCCTTACCGCAGCTTCTGCACTTCAGAGGGTATTTTGGGCATGTTTCAAAATGACTCTGAAGAAAGAAAAGAGGACCAAACACAATTACAAATCTCAACAATTATTATTAATATAAACCACAGGCGTGCGCATATACATTCCATTGATTTTTTATTTTTATTTATTAATTTTTTCCGGTGAGGGGGAGGGGGGTGGGGGTGGGGGGTCATTACAGACCGACTTCCGGCATGATCGGAATTCTATTTATTAAGACTTTTACGAAAAGCGTAAAGGAGAATTTTAACGGTAAAAATCGCTATATTTGCTACCAATACGCAAAAGTCATACTTCTTAAAGCATCACCTCAAGTTTCTTGAAATTATTGGCTCCAGAAGACATAAAAAGGTGTGTCGACACGTTTGATATTCTAAGACTGCTTGAACCATTTATTAGACGCAAAATAAGTTTCTGTGGTTTGATTTTAAGCAACGCTCATTACAACCCATGGTGCGAAATGGGCGGGGATGGGTGGAGGTCCAAACTGCTCTACACGTATTCGTATTTTAAACGTTGTTGCACGTTCGAGCACAAAATATGTTATTTTACCAGTTCTGACGAAAGTCTGCAGTGGCTTTTTATTAACTTCCGAGACTAAGGGAACCTTCACCTAAACGAACCCCTAGATGCCCCTATTGTTTGCATCAAACATTTTCAATACTGAAAAAGTTGTTTATTTTCATCGTGGTACAAAAATAGCTAGAAAGGGGAACGAAGGGGAGGGGAAACGGTAAGGCGCGGCGGGAAACCGTGGGGGGAGGGGGGGGACGGCGGGAGGAAACCGCGTGGGGGGAGGAAAAGGAAAAGGAAAGCGACTGCAGAAAGGCCATTGTTTGTTTCGTATTTTGCACCCCGTCTTTGGACGTAAAAATCCCTATTGATCAGAATTGATTATATGCCGATCACGGACATAATACGGTCTTATGATTGGTCAAAACTGATATCACAACATCCTGAGTAGCTTGAGCGGTTATTCTCAAGTTAAAATGAACCAAGTCGATGAACTGAAAGAGGAGTGCGAGCACTGTTTGAAGGAAACACTTAACGAAAGGCCTCGAGTTTTACAGTCAAGTCGGGTCAAGCGTACCCCCCTAGAGTACATTAATGCGTTGATTATTTGAACATTGAACCTGTTAGTCGTTTCGAATAATGCAATCATGTTTGAAATATTCGAGTCAAACTTCAATTGCTGATTGGACTATGTACTGTCCGTAGATGTGTTTGAAAAACGCGTTCGACCAACGAGACTTAAATTCTGTCATCTCTTTTAATAGAGCACACCTTTTTTAGCCATTTAAAATCCAACAATATTGTTCTTTCCGAGGAATCCTAAAAATAATAAATTTGTACGGAGCGAAATTAAACACAGCTGATAGCGTACAGCGTTGTAAAGAACCAAAAATATTGACGAGAAAACTTGCTAGAACTTCGCCTGAAATCTTTTATCACGAATAAGACTTCTACAAGCTCTATGGGATGTAGAAAGCAAAAACAAACTGCTCGATAATAACATTTACAATACCGTTTTTCACCTATCACTTGCACTCATCGTTGGACGCCATGTTGGACGCTTCGATTTCCCATATAAAGAGCATCTTTTGTTCGCTTAGTCCAATCAGCGATCAAAGTTTGATTCGAATATTTCAAAAATGATTGCATTATTCGAAACGACTAACGGGTTCAATGTTTAAATAATCAACTCATTGATGTACTCTAGGGGGGTACGCTTGATCTGACTTGACTGTAACTTCAAAGAAATTATTGGAAAGGAAAGACTTGCAGGCAGTTTTACCGTCGCGTTTTTGGAAGAGTCGCTCTTGTTGCTCGAACGACGCAATGTGTAAACCCAGGCTTCCCGTGTGCTGGTAACAGCTCCACTTACCAGCATTATTAACCAGCAGATTACAGAACTAGATGCTAAGGATTTGGCCGTGCGTAATATGACGCAGAGACTTGAAGATCTGGGGCCGGTTGTTCGAAAGCCGATTAACTTAGTATAGGATTAGATTTTCAGGAGTGACATCCTCTAATCTAAAATTCTGCAGAATATCAGCGTTGAACAATGTTTGTGGATAGAGAAATAGTCTCCTTGGTTAATTTTTAATCTTGGATTAAGGTTAATCGGCTTTCGAACAACCTGGCGGGCATTAAAGAAGGAAGGTATGCCATTGTTCATGCCTCAACGGAGAGTGCTATCGACAAGAATTCCTCCAGGCTTTCTCGCCTTCCTTCTTTCATTTTTCCAAGAAAAGTAGATAAAAGCATTGACTCGTACTTTGCTTCTCGTTTTTCCTTAACGATTTCGACACTGTTTGGTGCATAATTAATTTGTTAATCATTATTCAGTCGGACGTTTTGCTGATGTCTCTAATTCACGTATTTTAAAATTAGAGGACGATTAGCCGAAAACATTAGGGAGTTTAATCATAGCCATTTTTGAGCGACGTAAGTCAACCTGAAGTGAGACGTTTTCTCTTCTTACTCTTCTTGGCGCTACCATATTTGTATTACTAAGTGTCTTTACTCTTATAGAGGCAATTTATTTGAAAATTTTTGCACAACCACTGCCCACTTCCGGGTGACGTACGTCGCTCAAAAACGGCTTTGCTTAAACTCCCTAATAGCTAAGCAGCAGGCGCTTTTCTTTTCCCTACATCCTCTCTCGCTTGGCGCGCTCGCGTTCGATTTCCCCCTTCCCTTACGCTCTCTAGCGCATGTCAGGCAGGCTAGTACAACAAAAAAAGTATTGAGTGTTTTCACATGACGTCACGGCGGCCATGTTGGTGTCCTTAACTGTAAACCTCTGAGAATTTTTACATTTTTGTATTTTTAAGCAAATACTTTCTTTTGTCTCAGTAAACCAATATGGCCGGAAATCATGCGAATGAAAACGCTCTATACCAGTCTCACGATGAAGTTGTTTGAGATAAAAGAATGCAACCTTTCGACTGCTTACTGCTCGTCTTCATCAGGCGATGAGTTCAACTGGTTACCTGTCACCATTCGTACCACGGTGGTTGGCTGTGATTGGTGCGAGAATCTGTTCCCTCTGCCGTCCACTACAGCACTGATCTTGTTACGTTTCTTGATCATATGCATACTTGCTTCAGGACAATGGATAAAAAGCCTTTCTTTCAAGAACTTAACCCATCAAAGTGCCTAATTACCTGAGAAATGATTCACATGGAACACGCCACGCGGGAACTTTCGACGAAACATACATCCATATTTAGTTTCCGATGTTAATTCCACGTAGCCTTGACACTGATGTCATGAGAATTTTCGAACCGTCGACTCATGTTTATTTTGATTTTTCTTTTCAGTTTTGTAACGCTTAAACAAGTAATACGAGGAGGAGAATGGCACTAGTGAAGGATTGTGGAATCGTTTAAGTAGACAGAAGATGAAAAACATTTCATTTTTCGTTGTTTTCAAGGTCCGTAGATTTGAGACTTAAATAAAGTGATAATAATAATAATAATAATAATAATAATAATAATAATTATTATTATTATTATTATTATTCTACTGGCTTTAAAAACGCCGATAAATGATATGTTTTTACGTCTCAAAAACTTTTAGTTTTTCTCATTCTCTTTTGCTGTTTTAGTGCTGTTTCAGTGTTTTTAATTTATGGTGGCTGGTACCAGTTTTCAGCTTTTTCACGACATTAACTTTGAGAGAAAATAACACAAAGGCAAACCGAGGCCGTAAGGAATCTTTTGCATGATTAAATTGTACATTTAGTCGTTGACCGATAATAACTATTATTACGTCATCAGCTGTTACCATGGCAACGGTACTTGAGGGTTATTCAGAGCTGCATTTAAGCTTCTGGCACTTATAATTTGAAAACTAACTCGGTGACCCCCTATTTTTTTTCACGTGATTACTTTTGCCATTTGAAAAGGAAACTGCAAAATGTTTTTAAAAATTTTCTATCAAGCGGATTTTTTATAAACGCAAGAAAAGGCAATTTATGAGTAGTATAATTTTTCTCTGATAGAATTTTCTTGAATTTTGTGTGACGTTTACTCTTTACAAGAGAGAAATGTTGAGTTGAGCAATTTCCACGCGCGTTTTCGCGCATTTCAAAATCCTGATTCTAAAAGATCGATATTTGCTCATGCGCTTTGCTGACTGCCGCTAACCATTACGCGTATACGCGCGGGCACCTACAACTGTACCGTAGCCTTGTTTGCAGTCCACGCTTGTCCACGCGCCGAGTTGATTTCAGTACGGTGGAGTTTAATAGTCCACAGTTGTTGTTTTTACTGTTTGGCCGAGCGTTTGGGCTTACTTAAAACAATTTCTCCACAACTTGTGGCATGACCAAGCATTTTTATGTCAAATAATACCAAGCGAAAGCGTGGAATTAACTAAATTGCTCGCAGAACACCTGAGAACCCATGTCAACTGCATGCAATTCTGACACAAGTGCAGATATGATTCGCGGCAAACAACAGGAGGTGGTGAGGCATATAAATAATAGGATGTTGAGATGTATTACCTGTAAGTAAATTGAAGTGCTATCCCACTTTTGCAGTTTTACAATTACTTTCCGGCTCCTTATCCTCCTGGTTCCCGACACGATCGATCGCAGTAGAGGTGGGAATTATCTCCTTGGAGCTTCAATATGCATTATCAATCTCCAGAAACAAATTTTCCTATGTAAATTGAATTAACTTAAGTCGATCGAGTACATACAGCCTCCGATAAAGGCGAATTTCTTTTTGAACAGGGCAAACGTAGCCTTGCTCGAAGAAAGCCTCGCGCCGCCATATTTGTTTTTGTTTTTCCCATTCATCAAATCTCGCGCGTATCAAGTGTGACGCGCGCGCTAGTGGCCAGAATCTCCACGCGAGTAAAACCGGTACCAGCCACCTTATTAATATATTGTTGTAAACTATAATAACAAGTTAACAAGTTAGCTTTTGGTGCCACCCTCTTTAAATATTGTTATTATCTTATGTTTGTCATCTTCTGTCTACCTAAACGATCCCACAATCCTTCACTAGTACTAGTCTCCTCATCATTTTTGAGGTGGGCAATAGCATTTTTAAACCCCAGTAAGGACAGTTTGCAACCAAACCCTTGAAATGAAAAAACCAAGTACATCAACAAACCTCCAAGCCATTCCACTTGACTTCCTCTTTGCAGTGGTTACAGGGCACAGTCCTGTTAGGGCACTCTTTTTCCAAATGCTCTTTAAGATCTTTCTTCTTCAGTTGTTTACCACAGTTCTTGGGGCAGTTAACGTCAACAAACTCACACTCCTTCAAATGAGCCTAAAACAAGGTACAACAATTTAAGGTTTACACACTGGAACAAGTTTCCCGGTGACATAGTGAAGATCGAGAACTATGGCATTTTTAAGGCTGCTGTACGTGACTTACTGGACATAAAGAGTGGTTTTAATTTTCTTAATCTAAACTTAATAATTATTGTATCAATTTTTCTTGGTAAATTTTCTCCTTAATTAATCTATTTCATATTGTAGATAATTTTCTATAGATTTCATTTATTTATTTTGTGAACTGAAAAAGACACGGATAAATTTTAAGTGCTCATTTATTAAATAGTACATCAAGTAGACAGTGGCTAACACCAGTTTCTGGCATTTTTATGCAGTTTTACTATCATGAGTAATTACCACCACACTTCAGATGTTGATACCTTTCATGGTGATATCAAACAAATCCCAATCATCGATTAACAAGTTATGAAAAGTTTTTTCAACTTAACAGGTTACCATAGGAACCGCATAACCTGTTAAAACACCCATAATTTTTTCTTTAAGTGACAACGACTTAAAAACAAGCTGTGTGACCCCCATTTTTGTTGTGCTATAATCAGCATGTTAAAAAGTTATGCAATGGTTTGCCAAGCTAAAAATATTGCATTCATCCTGTGACTACCTCCACATTTTTCACTGAGTTCTCCGATTATCTCGAGTCACTAGTCATGTCAAGTGAGCCCTTGTTGATATTAGGTGATTTTAATACGCATTTAGACCAACCTGACGATACGGACTGTAGGAATCTGTTAGATATACTGGAGTCGATGAGCCTCAGGCAGCATGTTCGTCAATCTACACATGAACTTGGTCACACATTAGCTGTGATCATCACTCATAAATCTGATATCACTGCTGCTCACCCCTTCACCGGAGAATTAATTGAGCCTGGCGAGTGACCAATTTTCCGAGGCCATTTGTTCTTCTCAGCTATTTCATGAACAACTGGATGATTTAGACTCCCTAGTCAGCTGTTATAATGAGAACTGTACTGGATATGTATCCACCCAACTTATCTCATGATATCACTGTCCAGCCTCGTGCCTTAATGAAGATATCAGGAAAGCTAAGCGCTCAAGACGAAAGGCTGAAAAGAGGTGGAGAGCTACTAAATTACCCGCTGATCTTGTTGTTTTTAAGAGAGAAAGAAATCGCATACACTTGATGAATGAAGCATGTTGTATCTGTTACAATCAGTTTACTGAAGATAATAGAGGTCGATCTCTTCCTCCACATTC
>JAEMWC010000080.1:1520000-1532500 GCA_016490735.1 Pachyseris speciosa | reverse complement strand
CATCAATGAACCAGTCAGTAGTTGGAGATAAGTGATTCTTTTATGCTGATCTTAAAACAAGTACGACTTTTAGATTTTAGTGAGTCTTCAATGGAATTCCAGACTTTAACTCCAGAGAAACGAATGTTAAATTTGCCATAATTGGTCCTCGCTTTGGGCAGATAGTATGAAATCTTACTTGCCAGTCTGGTTTGATATTGATGCACTTTGTTGATACTCATAAAGAAATCATTAAAAATTAAGGGCAGTCTGTTGGAGTAATAGTCATACATGAATAAAGCACAATACAAGTATAATAAGTCACTTAGTTTAAGTAGTTTTAATTTCCGAAAGAGTGGACTAGAGTGGCAATTATATTCTGAGAATGTTATTATTCTGACGGCTCTTTTTTGCAAGGTGATAAAACTTATATTTAGTTAAGAAATATATATTCCTAGATTCTAGGAAACGCTTATAAAACTTTTCCTTCAGCCTAATTGATGTTTGGATGCCTGGTGTGACCCAGGGCTTGGATAATGACTTGATTTCTTTGCGAGTAAGTTTACGAAGAGATGCGTGCTTGTTGACCAGATTAGAAATACAGAGATAGAAATTCTGAAAAATAGTGTTAACATCAAGCACTCCAGATTCACTAGCTAGTACCTCCTCCCAGTTCACCTTGCTGACCTCAGATATGAGCAATTCATTATCAAGCCCTGAGTAGTCCCTTTTGTACATCTTAAAATTTTTTGGAGGATTGGATAACTTTGTGATAATCAGAAAATTAGGCAAGTGATCTGTTATCCCACAGACAATATTACCACTAATAGCATAATGCTCCAGTGAATTAAAAAATATATTATCAATCAAGGTTGCAGAATGATAAGTTATTCTAGTAGGTTTCAGAATTTGTGGATGAAATGCATAGGATCCTAGAGTATTTACGAAATCTTCTGTTTCAGAATGAGAATCATAGTTCAAAAGATTAATATTAAAATCGCCCATCAGAAGACAAAATTTACCTTCATTATTTACTTTCTCAGTCACCTTATATAAAAAGTCAGCAGCTTTGGTAATATTTTGATCAGGATGCCTATATATTAATCCACAGACAATATTATGCTGGTGTGGGACCTCAATTTCAATCCAAATGGACTCAAATTCTGGATTAGACGTGCAAAAGTCATCACGTTTTATATATGAAAGGTTATCTTTAATGTAGAAACCAACACCACCAGCATTAGACATAGATGGTTGAGACAAAAAAGAGTAACCAGGAAGATTAGTATTTAAAAAAGGATCAATTCCAGCTTTGATTTTAGTTTCGGAAAGAGCAATAACAGAAAAAAATATTTCATGTCACATAACATATGATAGAAATCATCAAAGTTTGCTGAGAGACTTCTTATATTAAAATGCAAGGCAGAAAATGTCCTATCAGAGATAGTTGATCGAATATCTTCATTAGAGTGAAACTCATGAGTTGAATAATAACCAAAATTAGTCACAGAGGGTAAATTCAAATCAATATCAATGCTAGATAAATTAGGGCTATTATTAATACATGTAGATAGATCAAAACATGGTAAGGACTCTAGATTCAATCTGGAGATTTTATCAGAGCAGAGACAATCTGACAATCTCTCAAAAAAGAAACAAATGCTTAACAGAAAAGCTGTAAAGTCTAGAAAAAGAAAAATATCAAAATTGCATGTTGATGTTTGCATTTCACAGTTTTGCCAGAAAATAAAAGAAGGCCCTTATTATGCATGCACTGTCTGCAACAGAAGGTTGTATAGGAAATCTGTATATGTATACGGACAATTATTTTTTTAAAACGTTTGTTACTGTTATAACGAGAATACACACTTCAAAGAAAATTTTAATATTTTTTAAGTTGATTGACACAATAACTAATAAAATTACTTACATCTAAGCAGATGTTCATACTTTTTGCTGGAAAAACCTCTACGTTTGCGAAACTGTTTTAAAAATTATTAGCAAAAATGTAAATATGCAGAAATTTTCTTAATTTTTGCCTCATCGCGTACAATGCCCGGTAACATTCGCGAATTAAACACGCTAAAACAGCATTTGAGGCACGATTTAATATTTAAATATGGCGGAATAATAACACTGAAGCTACTTTAAGACTTTTTTTGTCTCTGATTGTAAAATATGTCAGTATTAGCCTCCACTGAAGAGGCGGGGGAAGGGTGCGAAAGATTAACTATATTTATGCAATCTCGTGTCCCACTGGGCCCCGGTAAGTTCCACGTAGTGGTTCTAGTTTTATTTGCACGCAAACTCTCATGCTACAAACAGTTCACTGGTTTATCATTTTGTTACATATTCTCCGGCTTTGACTAAGTTTACATGACCCATCGTCATAGCCGAAAAACTAAAAGCGCACAACCTTCATGAAGCAAAGCAACTTTTTCACGTGCAATATTTCCCGCGGAAATCGCTCCGGTTGGCTACATTCGCATTAACATATTGTCCATGTTTACATCCGGTGCATATAGGTTTTTCCCAATCTCTCGGCGACTATTCACTCGTTTTGAATTGTGTTTTTTTTTTGCTTGAAAGATCACAGTAAAAAGTTCATTTTTATGGAGAAAAATAAAAATCGAAAATTTTATACCCTGAACGTACACGGTAACCTTAACATCAAAGAGAAACGACAAAAATGCCCCTTTTTGCCTTCATGTTTTTTAAGGAAATCATCGCCGTAAAACCAAACTTCAACCATCATAACGCAATTCAGTCCTTTTTCTAGCTTAGAAATGACTTTTTTTGTTCATATTCTTCTCCCGAGCGTAGATACAGCCTTTTGTTCCAGTGCATTCGGGCCTTTCCGCCATTTTCAACATCTAGACCACATTGCATCCTGGGAAATGACGAGAATTTTTGACAGCACCCGTTCCTTCTCCCAATTCTTTCACATATACAGCCTACAGTCTACAGCCACTCCGACCTACTGCCAAAAGTTCCTGCTTGTGGTCATCTTCAGTACACAGAAATTCCAAAATATGTGGCGGTAGGTCGAGAAATTCATCAATAGCCGAGTCCCAAAGGTACTAAGTGTTCGACCGGCCAAATTCCCAGTTCGTCGAGTGACAAGCCAAATTCAACAACAAAGTACATCACCTTGCTCGGTTCTTTGAGAAAGTGGACTCTTAGCTACCGTCACGCTTAATGATGCTCATCAGGCAGCCGCTAAAGATGAAAAATGGCTGTAAATTTAGCAGAAATCTTGGGCCATTGCTGTCGCTTCCCGGATAAAAAATAGCTACGTCAAAATGACGTTTTCAGAAACCTTGAGCCTCCAGTGCCTTAGGACAGCACCACTTTTCCCTGGTAGTTCAAATAAAGAGTCACGAATTACTATTCATCATTTATAGGTGGAAAATCACTCCGAAAATGTAAAAACCACCGGTAGTCAATGGGTTAAGCATTTTTAAAAAAAGACTTAAAAACTTTTTTTTTATTTAGTAAGGCATTTAATTAGGTATTTTAGAATTGTAAATTCAAGTCTTATTTATACAGTACACAATGTATGTTATTTTAATATCTTATGTAAGGTGCAGTGAAATATTTTTATAGAAACTGCGCAGTATAAATTATTATTATTATTATTATTATTATTATTATTATTCAAGGTGACTTTTAATCCCTCCCTGCAAATTTGTTTTAAACTTTGCAAAATGTTGGTTCTTGACATTCTAATCACTAATCACCTGAACCTCAGACTAAACAGATAATCGTGTTTCTATGTACCTGATCTGTTAAGAACATTATTGTAGCTTGTTCACCAATGATTGGGCATAGGACATACCACTATTGTGGTTTGGTATCAACTAATATGTATTAGTGATCCAAAATTTTCAGTATGTGCTGAAAACCACCTTAATTTGCCCTAACATTTAAGCAAGGAACTGATTATTTACAGATCCTCATAATGACAGACTGGTGATTGTGACTGGGATCTCCAAATACGGAAGTCTGACTGGGCAACTGGGTGGGGTGGGTGGGGGCATTTGGCTATTTTGGTGAGAAGGACTGGATCTAATGACATGGATCGATGACACAAACCATTCTAAGAAGAATAATGGGGAAAGTTTACCTTAATCAAAAGAAAAGTTGTTTTTGGTTTAAAGATGTGCATCTTCTGTCCAGTTGTCATCAATAATTTTGGGTTTCAAGGCAACATACACACCTCTAATGAACTAAGAGGGCCTTTCCAAGGGCAGCCATGCTTTTTTTTCAGTTGGCAGAAGACATCATGAGACAGCATTTCCCGCTTAGCAAAATTGTCTGGGTATAACTATGATTTAAATGAGATCAAGAACAAAGTGAAAAATAGGACCCACATAAACAAAACAAAAAAACAACAAATTAAAAAAAACAAAAAACAAAAAACAATGGAACTATTTTCCTTCATTTGAAATGCAAATAACATTACCCCCTCTGTTCAAGCACTAGTCACAGTCTTCGTCCACAATTTCACAAGCAACAAGTAATAACATCATAAACACGGTGCTGGTTCACTCATACTGCCAAGTGAGCAATGCAGATTGCAAGACACAAAGCAAAGACCCTGAGGTCTACCCTGCAGCTTGGGTACCCTCCAGGTTAAGACTGCTGACTTCATTGGCTTGAGGCTAAATTACATTTAGATAAGGTGACACCTTAAGGGTTAATTATTATTATTATTATTATTATTATTATTATTACAACTATTGCAAATATGCAAAAATATTACAAGTTGTCCCAAACAATAGAGTAATTTATACGGGGAAAAAGACACATCTTATCTAAGATGTAACTTAAATAAGACGTAAAATGGTTGTATAAATAGTACAAAATAAGCATTTGTGTCTTATTACAACATATTTTTTGACAAGTCACTGGCTGCTCTCTCACTGGCTAACAAAACTGTTTTGCAATGCTCAAAACCATCAGCAAAGACACTCTGACAAAACAGAGGAATACGTGGACTTCAGTAGATGAGAAAGAATTCCTTATTGTTTGCAAGGAAATGCTAATTGCAGAACAATTGTGTGACAAGTGCTAGTGTAAGTTATTTTTGTATGTCCTTCATAATAAAAGGAGACTTCTAACAACTGAAAAAGAAAAAAAAAAGACATCTCTGAAAGTCTCTTCTCTTCTTAAAATGACAGTACACTTTTGTTTCTTGCTACATCATGCTATCTTGGACTGTTGCTATTGGTTAACATTGCATGTAAACAAGGCTGTATCAAAAATAAGATGCGACCCATGTATACGTGATCTTTGCGTCTTATGTAGGACATGAATGCATATACAGTAAAGTTCGTGTCCTATTAAAGTTGCGTCCTACTAAAGTTGTGTCTTATTTTCTCCCATATAAATGGCCCTATTCTCACCATAGACCTGAAATCATTTACAGTGTAAGTTAGAGTAAAATAATATTACCTGTGAAGCATTCAAACGTTCATTATCCACAGGGCACTTAGGACCAGCATCTCTTTAAAATACAACAAAAAATATTAAAAGTTATCCCAAATAATTTTGGAATGATAGAACAAGTCAGCTGCCTGTTTTAACAGGTAATGTGGTTAAAGGAAAGATACATATCTAGCAACAAGTATGGTAAGGTCACTATTTATAGTCACGACTTAATTTAGCAAACTTTTTTCCCATTGATAACTAACCTCTTAAAATTAGCAAAACCAACTGTTCTGGATTAGAATCTGACTTTGAATTATTTTCTTGTTGAGCATTTAATTGACTGGCATCCTATTTCTCCCAGAACATCAATGTTCCCAAATATATTGAAGCCCCTCACAATGGAAGTTGTTTGTTGGTACTGGCAACCCCACCTATATTCCAATTTAGCTCCTCATTTTTCAAACGTTTGGCTTCAAATGAATATTTCTGGAGCTTAACAGGTAAGCACCATGAATATAAACATCTAGTTTAAATTACAAACACCTATAAAATGTGCTGGCATGAGCTGTTGAATTTTGTTCCACAAAGCCAAACATTTTCCTCAACAAATCAAATCTACATTTCAAAATAGAAAATCATCATTCTTTTATTATCATGAATGGACATGATCTATTCTAAGCCTGCTAACTTTAGCATTAACCCTTTGACTCCTACAACGGCCAAAACTGGCTGTGCAGAACCACATCTCTTGTACCACTTGTGATGTCATCAGTTTTAACGCTCACAGACAACTTTACCATGTAACATGTGTAGGGAGAAGAGATCTTTCAAACCATACCCAAATGAACACGATTCCATCAAATAGGCCGGAGAAAACACAAAAAAACCAAGTGACGTTGACCCGAAAATTTCAGTGAAAATCTTGCTCCACTACCCACCTGCACTTCCTTCCATCTAATCCTATGATCCTAAAAGTTTTCCCCACATCTTTTCCCACTGAAAGCCCAGAAAATGCCCAGCAAGAGAGAAAGAAAGCGAGGCAAGAAAAGCAAAGAAAAGGGGAGGAGAGAAACTGAAAGACAGAAGGCGAGGGGGCAGTGAAATGTTTCAACCCAAAAGCTATCTTGAAATTTTGCTTTCTGCGTGTGCCCAAACTTTGAAGCTCAAATTAAGCATCAGGAACAGAAGGACACCAACAGCTCTACCAGGAAACAGAGTTTAGGCAGTTTTGGTTCTTTTCGGCTAGACGCTAGACTCTTATCAGAAAATGGCTTGACAAGCTTTAAAAGGTGTTTTTTGGCAAAATGTTCAGGGGCCAAAGGGTTAAGCAAAGTACACAGTTTTCTGAAAAAATCCACCTTTGAGCATAAAACAACCCAGTTTGCCCATAAAATGCCAAAATGGGTGGGAAACACGACAAAACATGAATTTTAGCATTTTTGATTAATCTACTTCTGAAAAAAAAACAACACATTTTTACTTCCTTTCTTTCCTCTTATTCTTTCATTTTTAAGTGGCTGTTGCCACACTGACATGCCACTTCAAGTAATACCATAAAGACTCGCAGATAAGCCGCACCTTTTCCCCAAAACTTGGTTTGAAATCGGGGGTGCAGCTTATCTGCGAGACCATTTGGAAAAGGTGCCATAAATTTCTGTGAATTTACATTTTTATGGAAAAGTACCTTAATATATACTACATAAAACTAAAACAGAGTATTGGTCAGTGCTTTTGTAAGTTTGTTGGCACCTAAAAGAGCCGTTGGTAATGCATGCACAAGTATTAGCTTATTTCAAGCTCACATAAACAGTGCTGAACCTACGTTAACAGATTAAATGCTTTATGGTCACTTTTCTCGAACAGAAGAATGTGACACAGCATGGAATTTCCATTCCCCACAAAATTGTTTACAACATCGACAATGGGACATAACTTCAATGGCAATCAATCCTCCATGAGTGAGGGTCAGCGAGAAAATAACACAAAATTCTCGTGTGGCTGTTTCTTCACCAGTGTCCAGTCTTCCATCGTCCTAACTATTGCGTGGCTATTAAGCTACGAACACTTGGAACGATGAACACGCAAAATTCTATGAATAACTGTCTATGAAACGAAGAAATACCTGTCAACAAGTAAAAGAATAACACCAATCAAATGTCATAGTTGTAGCACAATGTTTATTCTACTAAAGAGCTAAAATTGTGGGTACAATTTTGAAGTATTTTCCATTTCAATGTTGGTGAGGTTATGCTCGAAGAAGACAGAAGACTTCTTAAGACTCGACTTTGAATTTCTTTCAACTTTCACTAGAAAAAACTTTTTTTCCAAAATTTGAGTTGCTAAAGTCAGGGACTGTGGCTTATCTGTGAGTGCTGCTTATCTACGAGTCTTTACCATACCTATTTTTTCATGTTGCAAGTCTGCTTCTCGCTTTGTGAAATAAGTGACAACACTGTCAATGACCACCTCTAACAACAGAAAAGTTTTCTCACAATATAGATTTACATTTACCTACATCTCAGATTTGAGCACCAGTACATTTCTGATATCACAGAGAGGACATGCGTCTGGGCAGAAACCAAACAGATTTCAACCAATCCTTTTTCAAAATGTAAATTTAAAAAATCACTCAAGCTGAACCACCAACTTCAAATGGATTTTATAAGGCCTTAACAATTCTGATGTACTTTATTTGAAAGGCAAGGGCTGAATTACACTCAAAAATTGAAACTGAACCACAGACTTCAAACAATATGTATCCTGAATTCCTTTGGTCTTGTGCAACAATTTAATACTAAATAAGGCAAGTCACACATCACCTGTCACAATACTGGCAACTAAGAACCTCCTGAACAGAAGTATTTACATTGTAAGCATTTACCCAGCTCAAATGGCCATAAAGTAGATTTGGAAGTTGTGCAAATTTCTTGTTAGTGAATAAAGAAGAATATCAAACCACCAATATTCTTCACAGAAAAAGCTTGCTGAAAACATAAGTTCCCTTGGGTGACTCTCACCTCTTGAACCATAACAGGGAAATAGATTGAGATAAAGGTATATTTTTATTTTGGTCCCTTGATACATTGAGAAAACAGAAATTTCGTAGATTAGTTGGTGACAAATTCCCAACAGTTTGAAAATGAAATGCTTTGATTACTCTTTCATTTTCTGGTGAAAAAAATGTGATTAATCAGCAAGATGGGAATATTGCCAGGGCAGCACAAATACCTAAAGTGGAGAAAAATGTGATGACTTTGTTCCTTCAACCTGCCCTAATATAGTAGTAAATAAATTTAAAGCCTTCTTTTGTCTTTAACTATCCCAGCAATTATTTTTGTTCTACCTGACCCAATTAGCTCTGCTATACTTGGGTGAAAAATTGTAATACCTGTTTATTTTTGTTCAAAGTCAAAATACCCCAGGATGTTCTAAATGTCCTCTCATCCTAAACAGATTGCATTTAAGAATTTGACTTACAAACATTAATACAATATCCTGAATATTTTAATCATCCAACCACAGTGTCATTTCAAATAGTAAATGTTGACTGAATTCTTATGGGGTTGAAACCCAAGCAGCAACTTTTGCTTCACTATCCTTTGCGAATGGCCAAATGCAGTTAGAAAACAACCTACATTGGAGCATTTTCATTTTTGATACTGCTATGTGCCCCTCATTCAGAATTCATTCTGCTGTAACAGTCATATGTTCTTTCACTGTTAAAAACACTTTCATTAATACAACTTACATAACTAGCCTGTGAACACAGACAGAACGATATTCTAGCCGTCACTTGTCAGGAAAGAGAAGCAACAGCCAGAAATAAGTCTACGCTCTCAGCCTAACAAAAACAAGTAATCAAAGACATCCAAAACAGACAGATAAAGTTGAGTTCTAGCACCAAAAAAACTGACCACTTTATCTCCTAAAAAGATGAGGCTGTTTGCAGGATAACATATTTTTTTAAAATTCTCTGTGCCTCACCCCACTGCAAATTGTCTCATGCATGAAAATTGAAATTACAGTATCCTTTGAATGATTGACATCTTTTCAAGGGTTTATTGTTGAAATTGAAGGGTAGAGAATTTAAAATAGTAACAATAATAATAATAATAATAATAATAATAAGGCAGGCAACCTGGATGTTTGACATTGCCCTTTTCAATTTCTTGACAATAAGAACAAGTACTGTGTTCAGTACCTGCTAGCTGGGTCGTGGCTTCAAATAAAAACACTGCCTTCATAATTTCAAGGGCTTTTTTTAGTTCACACATTCTTTTAACTCTTTTCCTATACAGCCAGCAAGACTTTTATTTCAAGGGAATTATCATTGCATACTTTAACTGTCATAACTGACAAAAAACTAATAATTAATGGTGATACAGGCTGTTGACCATTTACAAAGGAAAACCAGTTGGTCGACGGTTGCAGTAAATGATGTACATCAAACACCCAAATTAAATTTCCATGGAATGCCCATGTTCCATTTTACACAAATATTCTCAACGGTCAGGTTTACACAGAGATCAAAGCCAAAAGGCCTGGAACTAGTAGAAATAAGAGGCTACAATTAGCCTAAACTCATACCTGCAAAACTACACTGTATATCTCTAAGTTGGCGGGAAACAGGAGAAAAGGAGAAGTCTGTCTGTCCTCCTTTACATTGAACGCATTGTGCTTATCATGACGTTCAAGTCTATTTGTTTGTACCTTGTCAACATTCCGAATTGCTTTACAGGTCAACCATTGATAATAGGAATATTGCAAAAAAAAAAAAAGTGTTAGTTGTTTCTGCAGCAGTTTAAACCTGGAATTATCTGCATCAAAAGTGGTTTTGATGACCACTACACTATATTTATGTAGCATAGCTACTGAAGAGAATATAGTTTATTTATTGCAAAATATCTAATCCAACATTGTTTTATCGATGGATTCAATTTCTGCTGAGCGTTTGAGAAAGCAAACACTTATGGAATGGTTTAGGATTCGACATATGGACAGACAAACAGCCAAAATTACTCATCAAAGCATCTCTTGGAGAAATAAACGAAAAATAATCGAAGGTTTGCCTTGAAAACATCTTTCGAGCTTTGTGCAGTTTCCCTCGGCCTGTCACTTTTTTGCACAAAAGGTGACTCAAGTCATGTGTGAAGATGACCGAGCTTCTGTTGAACCCTGCTGTGCAGTGGTGTGTGTTGGACAAGTGGGCTGACCAAATCGTGACACAAAGACGAAAAATAATAAAAGGAAACAGAGCCAAATTCTACACTCATTGCCTTTCAGGTATGAGTAATGAGCAAATAGAACGCACATTTTTATATGGATATTCGGTTTGGGAATTTTGGATTACCTTTCGAGAAATTCCGTTTTCCCCGGAAATTTTCCACCTGGAAAGACCAAAATAGGCTTACCATTTACATTCCAACTGAAATTTCCGGACTTTTATTGCAAACAAATCAAGGGAAAAGTCCCTTCCACTAGGGAAAGTCCCGACGTTCAGGAGAGCCGCCCTGCTAAATACAAAGGAAAAACAGTGTTTGTGCTATTCCAGGGAATATAAAAAAGTAAGAAACAAGAAAGCGAAAACAGTCAACTTATTTTAGAAGTATGACGACGGTTGAAGCTACTCTATAGAACTGTCTATGTCAGCTATGTCAGTGACCGCTACCGAACCGCCCAACAACGAAAAAACTCCTGTATCCATCCCGTTCTATAACCGCCTACATCAAGCAAACCGATCAAATTCGCCGGACCGCCAAAATATACTTTTCCTTCGTTGAATTTAAGCTTGATTCACCTTAGGATTAGGGGCATTAAAAATAAGTGAGAACAAACTTCAGACACGAGCTAAATTCTTTAAACGTTTGAAAGAAAATTCAAACAATTACGCTTAACCAAGTTAGAATTTTTAAATACCTTAACTAAGCTTTCGTGTCAGCTAGTATCAGTACAACCAAAGAACTTTTTCCTGTAGTAAGTTTATTACTTACCTTGAAAGCTTAGCTTAATTTTAAATTTTTAAAATGTTGACAGTTATTCGGCAGTCAGTGACTGTTGCGTGACACTCCTTCTTCGATTTTCATCTCATTTCTTACCTTATTGAACGCAAGATACAACCTCTACAAAATCTATGGCCACACGTTGTTTGCACAGGTTCTCGTAGGCCCAACAGACAGATTGGGCATTCAAATTTACTTTCCAATGGTGGGTCGAAAAATTCATCATAACCTTCAGACCTTGGTTCTTCATAAGACGAGGGTTCACATATCCCAAATGAACTCCCAGTGCCTGGCTCAAATGACGTTTCTCGTGAAACGAAAGACTGTTCCTCACGAGTAAAAGAACGAGTCATCATTCAATACAACACATTTTGATACATCCTGGACGAAAACTGAATTTCATGCAAAGCGAAACTAAGCAAGTGGGGGCAATCCCCTATACCGTGATGCACGAGTTATCACGTGACCAGCACGTGACCAATAAAAAGAGGACTCTGGGAGCGAGAAATGATTACCATTTGGGCCGCGTCACGCGAAAAGGGCCCGGACGACATAACACGTGACTTCGAGTAATTTGCATTTGAAAACAGCTGTTCAAAATGGCGGCAAAATTTGGGTTCTCCCGCGGAGTGTTCAGTTTATGGCGATAAGTGTAGCTCTAATGGACTTCAGGTACCCATAAAAGCGGCCAGGAGGTCCATTTGAAACCTAGGTAATCTTTTTCCATTCATAGATAAAGGATCGAAGCTTTATTTCATCGCGAATTTTGTGGATTAAAGCGAGTTATATCCTGACCTGTGGATTGTTTCGTTTCTTCCATTCTGTTAGTGAGGGTTTGTTGCTTTGCTCTCTGCGTTTTGTTTAGTTTCTGTCAGGTTTATTTATAGTTTTTCTTTATTTTTACACAATGGAGAGTTTTTCTTTGGATTCTTTAATTGATCCAGAGCTTCGCGAAGTCATGGAAGACTTATTAGAAACCGTTTATGGTGAGGAATTTTTAAGCCAACAAAGCCAGCTTTCGGTAGTAGCACCGGTGAGTGACGAAGATGACAATTCTGATAGCGATAACGAGGTTTCCAGTACTAACCC
>JAEMWC010000080.1:1507500-1515000 GCA_016490735.1 Pachyseris speciosa | reverse complement strand
TGAAAACATCGATTTCACTGTATGTCTTTGAGGTCTGAAAAGCCAACATCACAACAGAAGCGTTTTCACTCGTTTCCGGCCTCCATATTTGTGGCCCTCAGAGGGACACCAACATGGCGTTTCCATACTAAACTCTATAATTTTGAGAGGTGTTGTCGGCTGGGTCGTGCAAAGAGGTGATCTTGTGCAAACCCATCTGCAGGTCTCCATACATCGGCTTTGTGCCGTCTCGCCGGAGGAAATACTCATCAACATACTCTTTGTGAATGATATATGAAATGAATCATATATGTTCTTTGTTTGTCGCGTCAGCTGTGGCGAAGGGGGGTGCAAGATTCACGATTGCATTGTTGTTCATGTTCAAGTCTTGTTGCGCAACCGCGTCAATTTTGGTTTGCAGACCTTCATCCACATATTTTTGTTGTTCATGTTCAAGTCTTGTTGCGCAACCGCGTCAATTTTGGTTTGCAGACCTTCATCTACATATTTTTTGTTGACGGCGTTGTGAGCAGGCGTGCTGGAATCGGCGTCTTCCAAATCTTGAATGGTGTGCCCGGCCATTTCCAAATCACCCAACGCCGGGTTGGATCCGTCGCGCTTCAAACATTCCGCGATTTCGGAATCGAAATAGCTTTTATTTGTGGCATCGAGAATGTCTTTGGGGTAACCCATGTTGGTGATGAGATTCTCCCCCATGTCCATGTTGCCCGTCATTGGGGCGCTTCCGTCGAGTTGGACAAAAGTGGCAGACACGTAACTTTCGCTGACCGCATCGAGCGGGCCGGCTGGCGGGCCCAGATTCTTAATCGGGTGCCCTCCCCCCCCCCCCCCCACGTCAAGAGGGCCTGTCATTGGGGTGCTCCCGTCGATTCTCAGAGAAGCCCCTGTTGGCGTCGCCGTCGCTTCGTGTCTTCTGAAAGTCCCGCGTCGTTTGGCAAACCACCCCATGCTATATATTTTCGTCGAAATTTTTCTTCATCAGCTTTTGTGGTTTGTCGAAGTAAAAGAAGGAAAACTTCTTGTCGGTGGCGCGGTCCAGCAGGTCAGGGGGCACTCCCAACTTGTCGGCGATTCGTTTGTTTTCCCTCGGAGGAAACTGAACAGGCAGAAATGGCTGCAGTTGTCGCGGATGTTTTGGGGAACCTTGTAATAGGTCTGGGTGAGATAAATGACGCTGCAGTTCCTGTGCCGTCCGTTGATGAAATAGTTTATGATGTCGTTTTGGTTCTTTTCGCAAACCAAGTCGTCGAACACGACGATTTTTTGGTTGTCGGGCGGCAGGTCCTCCAGCGGGATGATATCGTCGCCGGGTGCCTCAATGACCTCATATCCTCGGGTCGATGTTTTCGGCAAGAGCGCTTGATACTTGTGTTGGCGGAGGTTTTTCGAAAAGAGAAAGACGAAAGCGAAAGCGGCAGCCCCCGCCCTGAAAAAGACCGTTTCAAAGACAGTCGCAAAGACAACAGAAAAGGGAACAGAAAGGGGGGTGGGGTGGGCAAAAAAATCCGCCAGCTGCCGCAGAAAAGAAAGGCCGCCCGCAAAACACCTGCTCCGCGAAGGCAGGCTCCCGCATAGGCGACCTCAGACTCAATGGTCAAACTCAGCCAAATTGTGGCCAGCCAACTGCGATCGGGCATGTGAAACGGACTCTCCTCCCTTGGGGGCAGAATTGAAGAAAAGATTTTTTTGGTTTGTATAAAGCGATGTTCAGATCACCCCGCTTGCTTGACAAAGTGGACTTCCTTCGGATCAACCTGAACACCCCACTCACAATGCCAGGGAATGGGCAGGGGCAAACCAAAGATGGGTTGGTGTTCGATGCAAAAGACCGGAACGTCATACTTGACTGGTACAACGCTCATTTTCGGGTGGAGTACGAGCTGCAGTTAAAGGCCGATGGGGCTTTCGTGGGCGGAGACGTGGTGTCGGCACCAGTCAACAGCTCCTTCTCTCTGATCCGAGATTTGGCGGTGAAATCTGGAGGAAAAACCCTTTACGAGGCCAACGGCGTTCACAAAGTAGTTTTCATCAAAAAGGCGCTGGAATTCTCCGACGACTACGCGCGGAGTGTGGCAAAAGATGAGTTTTGGTATCTCGACACCACCAGCTCAACTGTGACGGGTGACGCCGGAACCAACCTCGGGATCAAAGCGTGTGCGGAGCTTTCGCAAGGAGACCCCCAAAAGATGGTCAAAACAATAACCCCTCTCAACAGCTATTCGTTCTTCGAGGAGTTATCTGACAAACTTCTCCTTCCGATGCAACTTCAGTTCGAAGTGCGGCTGCAGGACGACAAAGAAGTGCTTTTCGGGGGTGCCGCCAACCACCGAATTGTTGTCAAGCTGTTCGAGTTGTGGGTTCCGAAGTTGATGTTTTCACCAGAGGGACGGAAAATGGTGAATGAAAACTTTCTGAGACCCATCCGATGGCGCCCAGAAAGGCTGGTGCCCAGCACCGACCGCCAGGATAAAGGAGGGCAATAGACGATAAGCCCGGGGATAAAAAATGTGAAGCATGTGTTCGTTTTCATCCAAAAAACGGCGAGTTTGGATGTCGCCACGGCCAACCCCTATTTCTTCGACACCTTCACTCTCGACGGAGGCGCGAAGCGATCCACTTGTCGCCTCCAGTATGGGTCGACCTTTTATCCTGAATTGGAGTGCGATGGGAACGACCAAATCCGGATACGCCGCGACCTGATAAAATACAGCTACAGGATAAATGATTTTAACACCGGAACGCAGCTGAACGAGGACAACTACTCCACTCTTTACCCCATTGTTTATTTCGATCTCTGGCCGACAAAGGAGAGCATGACTGGGGATGAAAAGAATCTGATTTTACACTACCGCTTGGACAAAGCCGCCACGGCAAATTACCGTCTTTTTGCCACCATCTTGAATGAGGAAGAGATTGTTGTGAACCAGGTTGGAAATGAGTTGGTTGTCGTTAGTTGATTGCAGAAAATTTTCTTCTCTGATATTAGATGCCGACCGTGTATCACCCGTTCAAAATTGCTCTGACCGCCGGTCAAAGAGACAGCTCGCGAAGGCAGCGAAAAAAAGAGCGGCGGTGACTCTTCGTGTCAAGCCGGAACAAATCGGAAAGGGCGACGACCTTTTGTTGACCGCCACGCTAATCAACCGACTGAAAAAGGCTTCCAGTGCTGGCCATGGCGCGGATTTGGCGATAAGCAAAACGCAGATGACCAAAATTGCCCGCGCGGCGGCAACCTCTTTTTCGCGGCACTCAGTTTGGCCCGCCCTTTGCTCGTCCCTGCTGCGAAAGCTTTGGGAATGGCTGGTCTCGGTTTTGGCGTAGAAAAGGCTTTGAAAAGCATTTTCGGAAGTGGATTCGGACCCCAGGAAGTGCAGTTGTACAAACTCGTGCAGATGCTGTCCCCTGAACAGAAAAAGACCCTCGAACAATATCTTGTCGGACAGGGTTTGGTCCGCGGTGGTGGAGCCAAACAATATGGTGGGTTCCTCAGAATACTTGCCTCCACTGGTGTTCCTCTTGCCATCAGCCTCGTCCAAAAGCTGTTGGGGAAGGGAATGCGCACACAGCCCTCGCGGTCAAGGCGTTCCGCCCCTCACCTTCCACAAGCGCCGCCCCGGGGCAGTGGCATGCAAATGCGGCCTCCTCCCGTTTGGGGACGATGGGAAGATTGGGAGCGCTCGATGATGGGGCGAGGGAAAAAAAATGAAGTTCAAGGACGTGGCCCTTTCAAACTTTGACCTGCTGAATTAGTGTGAATATCTGCGCATCCCACTCAAGGGCATCTTTTCCCGCAACGAGGCCAAACCCCTGCACTCTCACCCTGCATCATCAACTTGGAAACACATTGGGTTTCCCGTTGGAAAGGAAAGCAGGATATGGAATATTTCGACTCCTTCGGGATGCCACCTCCAAACGAATGAGAGCAGGTAATGAGAAAGTTGAGCCACAAAACCTTTCTTCGCAATAAAAACCAAATCCAGTGGATCGGAAGTTTGAGGTGTGGGTACTATTGCCTGCTTTTTCTCAATGAACGCAACAAAGGGACGACTTTCGAAGACGTTCTCAAAATGTTTTCCGACGATGTTCACCACAACGAGCGGGTTGTGAAAAATTATTTCATGAATATACCTTGACCAATGGCTGATTGGTTTTGTGTGCGGGACAAACGCAAAACTCCGAACGTGCCTGAGTCTGAAAGAGTTGTCATGACCAAAAACAACCGAAAAATGGGAAAAGCTAAGTGCGCGGTTTGCGGCATAACAAAAACCCGCTTCTTGCCGGGAAGCTAATGGGGCCTTCTCGAGCAGAGGGCACTGGTGTTTTGTCTGATCTTGCGGGCACGGCGCTCGAGTTTACTTTGCATCATGGGGTTCCCTTCCTCGCGAAAAAGGGGATGGAGGCTGGCCGCTATTACGCTTCTGAGGCTCTTCGCAACAAAAACTTGCAGAAAAGAGCCATCAACTACGGGCTTCTCAAAGCCACCCCAGTTTTGGAAAAAATTGGCAGCGAGCTGTTGCACCAGCTTTCCACGAAGGTGCGCCCCAACATCCGTTTCAAAACCGAAAGACCTGATCTTGACGGAAGAGGTGTCCGTGGAACGGTAGTGGATATTCACGAATTGATCGAGAAACTGCCGGCGCCAATAAAAGGCTGGAACCTCCCCGGCCATAACTATTCCGAGCCTTATAACCCCCTCGAAAAGCAGTTGAGGTTTGACCCTGAAACTGGTGAATACTCGAAGTCTTTCAGAAGCCGACTGGCCCTTCTGATGCTGTGGCAATGCAGCATGATGCTGATTACAGCAGTTGCGATTTTCGCTCGAAGAAGTATGGAGAAGACGAAAAAAAGTGCAAGCATGTTGCCGACCGAAAAATGGTGAAGGCACTCGACACGATTCCGCGGAACAAGAGACAATGGGGTCACGCGTTGGCCCGAAACGCGATCAGTGTGAAAGAGAAATTTGGTCTGGGAGTTTAATTCCATTTCCGCTCTCGGAGTTCAAGAACAATTCGTCGGAATTCCTCCCTAACCAATTCCTCAATGGTTTTGTGGGGTCGACATAATTCACTTGCAAGGGGCACCACGACCCAACACAGTGCGAACAGAAATGCGGCAGCCATGGATAGACGTTGTCTATCACCCACTTTTCTTTAATATCCTCCATCTCGTACCACTGACACAACACATGGTGTCTGTTTTTCAACCAGCAAGCCCAACAGCAGCCATTACGCTGGCAAAACATGCATTTCCCGCAGCTGGGGACAAGGGTGTAACAATTTTCAATGGGGCAGAAAGGGGTGTCTTCAAAAAAACAGGAAGAGATCTCTGTGTACTTCATCCCAGCCTGCTCTTTTTTTGTCTTGAATTTTCGCTGCAATTGTCTCCTTGAGGATTTTTTCCCTCAACTCTGGTGGGAGTTGGTTGACAACTTCCAAGATATCCATATACCTTGGTGTTATATTTCTTGAAAAGGAAATCACCTTCTTCTTCTTCTCGGCTTTCTCTTTGGTTTTTTCTGTGGTTCCGGGGGATCAGTATTAGAGAGATTAAGTTCGAGGTTTTTCGGCTTTTCCCGCGAACCGCGAACGTCAAGAAGTCACGTGACCAGTGCCTTGCCGTCAGGTTTGCGGTTTGAGGTTCACGTTTGTACGGCTAGACCACACTCTAGAGGTAAGTGATTTACCGCAAGGTTTTTTGCATCCTAAAACATCACAATCCCACGTTTGAGAGGAAATGCTACCTTTTATAACTCTTTCGCTTATTGATTATCGAATTCTTTTTCATAGAAACGTAATTTTGAAGACGATTTCTCAGCTCAGATAGAAGTGAACGAATGAATGAAAACAAACATGGCGGCCGGCTATTTGTTGTTAGAACCAACCACGAATCTTAAGCCCCGAATATGGGCAGACGGTAAACGTAAAACCGCTAACCGCAAACCGCGGTTTGCCGTTTGCGGTAAGATGGCCAAACCTGTATCTTAATCTCTCTATTGCCACCATCTCCTCGGTAAGCTCCACAACCGCTAGCAGAACAAGAGCCGACAACAACAATTCTTGGCCGCCACACTTCGCACCTCCTCCGCCACAGCGTCCCTCCAACCTTCCTTTGGTGAATCAAAAACCCATAATTTTCTCGCCCCGCATTCGGGGTGATAAATTCTTTGTATCCACCTTCTTCCCCAACAGTCTTCAACATTCGAAGGTCTTCAACAATCCTGTGCCTGCGATTTTTTTGCATACACAACCAACAAAACCCATGCATTCTGTCACAACGCCAGTGCCTGTCGCACTTTGTGCTCACAACCTTCTTTTTCGCAATAATTCTGCTACCACGCCTCACCAAAATAGTCGTCAACAAGTTCTTCGTGGGTTTTGCCCCACCCCATCTTATTCCGATCAACAACCTTTTGATAAAAGTTCTTTGTGCACTTTGTCCCACCCCATGTTTTCTTGTCTTGCACTTTTGCTTGGACAACGTAAGTGAGAATTTTTGCCCGCAGCTCGGGTGGGAGTTGGTGGAAGTGTTTGAGCCACTTCGTCATCACTCTGCCCTCTAATTGGCCGACTTGAAATGGGATCATGCCACACCCGGCGTCAACCTGGCCACGCCCACTCGCCAGAGGGATGAATGAAAGAAGACGACAGGGGGTCTTCTTCTTCTTCTTCTCTTAACTCTCTCGCCAGGGCATCACAAAGCAATTCAAAATCATCGTCTGGCCTTTCTGTTCTGTCAGGAATTGTTTCTATTCCAGATTCTAAAAATAATTCAAGATCTGGATCAATTTCATCATCTGGGATTTCACAGGGGACAGACTGTTCTTCGTCTTCGCTATTCTCTTCCTGATCACACAATACATAATCCACCCATTCAGCATAGTCATGTTAAGGCTTGCAGCGAGAAAATCGTTTTCTACTGGTTGATGGTTTCCCGCTTGCGCCGCTATCAATCCTACCCCATACCCCCCTCTCTCTAATTGGCCGCGCTCATCCATAAGTCCTTCCCCATATCTCCTTCTCTCTAATAGGCCAACCCCCAGTTGCCTTCCCCTTTCGGAATAGTAATAGGTGAGTCGCACAAATACAACCGGAGACACCACGCCCCGAGGAGAGAAGCGACGCAAAGCGTAGCTGAATTTCATTGCATTGTGATCAGTTTTTTTTGTGACCTTAGTTAGTCGTGAGTCGTGATTCGGTTAATCGAAAATTTACTATCGTGACTTCGTGACAAGACACTCTAAAGGAACCTCTCCATAGGGTATAATATTAATAATGATAACAACAACAACAACAAAAACAACAAAAGCAACAGCAATAGCAATAGTAATAACAATAACAATAGCAAAGCAATAGCAATAGCAATAGCAATAGCAAAGCAATAGCAATAACAATAGCAATAGCAATAGCAATAGCAATAGCAATAACAATAGCAATAGCAATAGCAATAGCAATAGCAATAGCAATAGCAATAGCAATAGCAATAACAATAGCAATAGCAGTA
>JAEMWC010000080.1:1450000-1502500 GCA_016490735.1 Pachyseris speciosa | reverse complement strand
AAGCGGTCTAATAAACTTGATTTATAGGAGTACCATAGTTATTCGGTTATGAGACGCACTCGGTTATAAGATGCACCCCAAACTTGAGAGAGTGAGAAAAACAGGTTCCCAAACAGAACGTTTCGTAAAAATACTTGGGTTATAAGACGCACTATTAGTTTAATGATCATGCAGGCGACCAAAATGATGTTAAGTAAAGCGAAACATTTTTAAATGCTACATGAGCACGCATAAACAACTAACAAACTAAACTATAATTTATTGCTACAAGTATATCCATATTCATGTCTGTCTGACCTTTCGAGAAACATGCTTGGATTTTAAATGTCTCATAAATATTCAATGATCCGATGTCAGGTTTCAAAACTATCAGCTGATCGGATGAGGGTACCTCTGTTGAAAAACTTGATCAGTTCATAGACAACCAATTTCGACAACTGACATGCCAAACACTTGCCGCTTTTCTTATGATCTCAACTTTAAGTTGAAAATCGTTGTGGAGGCCGAAGCAGTAAACAACAACCGTGAAATTGCATGCGAGTACGGCATCTCTGAATCAATTGTCAGGAAATGGCACAGGCAGCAAGACGTCTTGTTCTCCGGCGAGTTGAAGATGACAGCAAAGCGAGCATCAATGGGCCCCTACCACCCGAAGGATCCTGAACTGGATAGAAGTTTGGCCAACTGGTTCAGCCAACAACGAACAGGGGCACCCAACGAGCCAAACCAGCCAAAAGTTGTAGAAAGGCATTTTTAAGTAAGTTATGGTGTTTGAAGTCAGTTTAAAGTGATGTTTTGGTTAGCTAGAAAACTTTGATCTGTTCGGATTCCTTAGCTGAAATGTTAATTGCCCGAAAATTTTAGGGAACAAAATCTTTCTTTGAGAAAATACTAGCTGAAATGAACTTTCTAGGGAACTTTTTTTTCTTTCCGAAAATGCTAGCTGACGTTTTTTACTGCCAAAAACAGCAATAACGAGCTTTCCGAAAACCTCAGGGGTTAAGATTGCCTCATTACGAATCTTTTAGGCCACGTTTTACTTACGAAAATCCGAGTGCACTCTTTAATCGACGCCGAAAGCCTCAGGCGAACTACCCTCCACCGAACAGATATCTACCGAAACTTGTCGTTGGGTGCCCCTGAACGAGGCCAAGGTAAGGTGTCACATTTTCAGTTACCTGTTTATTTTACAACCACTGGTTTATACCAGTAAATCACAACAATATTTACCAAGACTTGAGCATTCCATTTGATCAATCTCATATGAGCATTGTTTACTTGTTCTCACTCATTGCTAATTGTGCGACTCACTTTTGTTTCAGGTCTATCAGTTGATGGAATGATGTTGAGGGTGAAAGCCAAAGAGCTCAGCAACGACCCTAACTTCAAAGCGATGCTGGGATGGTACAACAACTGGAAGTGTCGGCATTCCATCTCCATGAGATCCAAGACAACACTGGCACAGTGACTCCCTGCAGACATGGAAGACAAGGTCATCCAGTTCCACCGATTTGTTTGAGATAGTGCCGCAGGTATCCATACTAATTGAATTATCATTGATACTACCATAACATTAAATACTAATTACCATACTACTTGAATTATTTTTTAATGACTATTTTACAAATATTACTCAGAACTTATTGTTGATTCACATACACAGTTTCAGGAGCAGTCACATGCATCTCGCATACCTACGAACAGCAATCTAAGGAAACGTTTTAGTTTTTGTGCAACAAACGACCAGGAAGTCAAACTAATACTTGATAAAATTAACCCAAACAAAGGTCTCGGGTACGATCTTATTCCCCCGCGTGCGATAAAGGCATCGGCACCATCTTGATCTAAACCGCTCAGTGATCGTATAAATACTATTATTTCAAGGTCCATAGTTCCCGTTGAATGGAAACATGGCCAGAATACACCGCTACATATAACATAGAAAGATAGTGTTAGACAAATCCAATTTTAGACCAGTCACCGTGCTACCTGCCTTTGATTAAGTCTTTGAACGCATTATCCAAACCCAAATGAGTGAATATTTTGAAACAATTCTTCATGATTTCACGTTCGCGTACCGGAAATTTCACGGCTGTCCTGCAGCCCTTTTAACACTGACCGAGGAATGGAAGGAGGAACTTGACAAACGGAAAGTAGTTGGCTCTGCAGCGTTGGATCTCAGCAAAGCATTCGATTGCCTCCCTCATAATCTTATTTTGGAAAAGCTTAAATTTTACGGCATGGACGATGGAACATTGTCTCTCATACAAAGCTACCTCTCATCTCATTATCAGAGGGTTAAATTAGGAAATAGCTTGTCGTCATGGATGCCTGTTGATTGCGGCGTGCCTCCGGGATTAATTTTGGGACCACCCTTGTTCAACACCTTTATGAATGATTGGCCTTACACTATCCACGTAAGTCTGCTAGCCTATATGATAAAAGTTTGTGTTTTATATTCTAGGATTTAGGAGGTCCATCTCGTATAAGCCTTGTGGTTTCTTATGGCCCTCCTTGCCGCTTCTATTAATTTATGAATGTATTTATTATTTCGTGATGTGTAATTAATTGTGGCTAAATAATAAACTGAAACTGAAACTGAACTGAAACTAGATTAATAAGCTTTGCCGATGACACTAAATTATATTTTGCACATGATTGTCCTCAAGTTGTTGAAAGGGTGATAAATAGTGATTTATTCAACGCCAGGGTGTGGTTCAGGGAGAACGGAATTATTGCAAACCCGAACAAATACATAGCCCTGGTGCTAGGAAATGCAAACCAGCAGAATATAACGTTGGAATGTGCGGGCACACAGATCCCAATATCTAAAGAAATTAAGCTTTTGGGTGTAACTTTTAGACAGCAAATTGAAATTTGACTCACACATAGCTGGAATTTGTCGAAAGGTTGGGAGCCAGATTAACGTTTTAAATAGGCTGAAGAATATTTTACCATGTAAAACTAAGGAAGCCTTGTATCGCGCTATTATTCTGCCTTATTTTTATTATTGCAATCAAGTGTGATACCACTGTGGCAAAAGGAATATTAACAAGCTAGAAAGAACAAATGCGCTTGCTTTGAGATTTGTGTACAATGACAGGGCTACGTCCTGCAACCTGTTACTTGAACGAATAGGCTTTACGTCAACTTTAGAAAACCGTCATACACACATAGGACATGTTGCTGTCTGTAAACAACATTCTCCAAGGCAAAACTCCATCCAGACTCAATCGACTTATAAATGGAAAGAAAATAGCGTATAACCTTCGTGGAAATTTATTTTAATGTTTCTGTGCTAAAAGTAAATACCACAAAATATGGACTGAAGTCATGGCGTTTTTCTGCAGCTAAGGACTGGAACTCACTATCTCGTAACATTTGCGCTGCAGCAGGCACAAAAAACTTTTTAAAACAAATTTCAGATATGCAAAATTGTTACAAGTTTTACCAAACAAGATCACCAAAGAAATCTCATTTACATTGTAAGAGTGAAAAAATATTACCTGTGAAGCATCTAATTGTTCATTATCCACAGGGCATTTGGAACCAGGATCTCTTCAAAATACAACAAAAATAAATTAAATTATTCAAAGCAATTTGAGAAGATACTGAATTTCGCTGAATAGATAAGTGGAATTTATCAATGTTTTCTTCACAGCGAACATCAATTTCGTTACGTTGCGTGACGGATGTTTGGTAATCTCCGACTGTCAACGAAGATTTGTACAAAGTTGAGCACCCGAAGATGACCTGCCGTAGGTGGATGTCATTTTGTGCCGGCCGTCGTTTATTTCTAAGCGGTCACTGCAGCTACAATTCGTTACTTATTTGATTTAAGTGTGCCGCTCAAAGGCTTGCGGTATTCCGCGAAACGAAACGAAACGAAACTAAACAATTGGTAATCGGCGAAACAAAATAAAGCAAATAGATGACACGTAAAATTTGCCCTTTCTTCGAAAACCGTCCTCGCTAGATGCCTTGTTTCGCTAAATACCAATAGCGGTCGATTGGAAGTCGACGAAACAAGGCTCGCAAACTATTTTTAAAAGCACCCTGCCTTAGAAAATTATCTTGTTCGATAAAGCAAATACTGGTCTACAGATGACAGGAGAAATTTGCCCTCCTTTCGAAAACTTGTTTCGCAAAATACCAATAGCGGTCGATTGGTAATCGACGAAACAAGGCTCGCAAACTATTTTTAAAAGCGCCCTGGCACTTTCTACAGCATTGTTTTGTTTTTTTCGTGCTGTTACTAACCAAATGCTATAACAATGTCGTTGAAGTAAAACGCCCGGTGAGAAGAGTTTTCTTAATGCACTTGCTCTAGTTGACAAGATAACGTTTAACCAGCCGTCGATAAAATCCGGTACATGGGGACATTCCGGAACATCCGTAACCTGAAAAGATTATAACAATTTTCTTAAAAGTTACAACACCAATACAAAAACATCCTGTATAGGGAAATCATAGGGTTAACCTTGTATAAAAACAATTTCATTTTCGATTTTAGGCTACTTAAGATTATTAATAAAGATTATTACACTTTTTTCATTTTCCGGGATCAATTCTGTGTTCCTGGTATCATCGAAGGTACTTCTTGATGTGGAAGATGATCGCTCTCTAATGTTACTCATTTATTTTCGTTTTTTGGCAATTTACTATTTTTTTTTAGTTAGGGAAATTTCGAAGGCAGGGCGCTTTTGAAAAGGAAATCCTTTGATAACAACGACCGCAACCAGTTTTTATGAGCCCGCGAGAATGAGCACCCCCCACAAACCCATGTTTTCACTGAAACCGCTGATCACTGAATCTAGTCTCGGTCGTTGTTATCTAAGGTCTTCCTTTTAAAAATAGTTTGCGAGCCTTGTTTCGTCGATTACCAATCGACCGCTATCGGTATTTAGCGAAACAATGCATCTAGCGAGGACGGTTTTCGTATAAAGGGCAAGTTTCACGTGTCATCAATAAGCCAGTATTTGCTTTATCGAACAAGATAATTTTCGAAGGCACGGCGCTTTTAAATATGGTTTGCGAGCCTTGTTTCGTCGATTACCAATCGACCGCTATTGGTAGTTTGCGAAACAAGTTTTCGAAGGGAGGGCAAATTTCTCCTGTCATCTGTAGGCCAGTATTTGCTTTATCGAACAAGATAATTTTCGAAGGCAGGGCGCTTTTAAATATGGTTTGCGAGCCTTGTTTCGTCGATTACCAATCGACCGCTATTGGTATTTAGCGAAACAAGGCATCTAGCGAGGACGATTTTCGAAGGGAGGTCAAATTTCTCGTGTCATCTATTTGCTTTATTTTGGTTTCGTCCAGTACCTCTTGCTTTGTTTCGTTTCGTTTCGTGTCGTTCCGTTTCGGGGAATACCGTAAGCCCCGCTCAAAGTATTCGAGCGAGTGTTGGCAACTCACGGAGTGAAGTTGTGTCTTTTAAAAGTCGTTTTGTGAGTGGATTCCGGGACCTGGCATGGCAATGTCGGCGAGTTTTGACTTGAAAATAACGCAATCGGTGCAATATTTTGTCAGCAGGACCGGGTGGCTCGACACGGGTCTAAAAAATTTCTGAAATGGAAATTGGCGCACTTTCACTCGCCCGGTATACAAGAGTTTCCCATAATTCCTTTGGGTCACAAACGCGAAAATGAAAGACTTGTGGGAGCAACCGAAATCAAACGCCTTATCCACGCCGCGCAAAAGATATGAGCAGGAAATTGTGGAACAGATGGTAAGACGTGGAGTCGAAGTTTCCTGGCAGTGTAGACTTTTAGCTTTAAGAGGAATTTTTGTCTTAAACTTTTCAAGACCAAGTTACATATTTTACGGTGTTGTCCGGGGCGTTATTGGTTTTGCAACAGAATAAAAGGTCATATTCATTGGAAGTTAGGAGATATGGCCAGTTTAGAGGGTGATTAAGTCTAAACAACTGATTATTTGGCAATAATAATGGTTTGTTTCAAACAAAGTCCGGGATTTGAGAAAGTTGTGGATTTTCAAGGCAGGGTGCAAAAATGCACCATATTTGGTAAACGTGCTGGAAAAGAGTTAAGGACCAGTATGAATTTGCTAGATTAATTTGACACAGCCTCTGGGACGTCGCAAACAAACTTTCCTCTCGTGAAAGATTGTAGAAAGTTAAATTTCGCCCCCAGTAGTCGACCTCATTTTATTTGGGACGACAATCAACAGCAGTCAAAACGAAGCACACAAACAGCCAAGCACAATATAGTTATATATGCTGTTGATACCTTATTAAATGTGAGAAGAGGGCCTTTTGAAAGTGTGAAGAAGTGTGCTGGTTCTGAATGTTCTTACGTTGTCTCTAACAGACAAAAGGTTTACATGAGGCAATCCAGTGACGATGGAAAACGATGGATTGGGGTTGTGCTAGGCGCACAACACAATCACTCAAAACCAGCACCACACATCCTGTCAAGCAAAGTTAAAGAGGACATCCGGAAAGAGGTATCTGATGATAGTACTAAAATTACCAAAGATATCATGAAGGGGTTTGGAATTGGTTATGTCAGTCCCCGCTAAAGCCAGTTCACCTGCAACTAACGCTGAACGTGTGTCAATGTAGCGGGCTGAGCTGTCATGAATAAGTACGTGGGGCCTAACAACTCTATCAAACGTTGTGTGATCAACACTATTTGGAAGAAATTTGGAAGATGCTCCCGAATTTTTAACCGATCGAAACACAATTTTTGTTCAATGTCCCGCTTTACTCTGCAACTATATATTATGCCAAATTTCCCGGCAAAATTCCAGTGTCTCCCGATTCCCAGAAGAATTTTGTTTTTCTCCCGAAACAGAGACTTCTAGGACAGGATTGCGCAGGACAAGAAGTAAGAGGGAGCAAAGAATAAAGAACCCAATACTAACAATGGATGACACCCCCAACACAGTAACTAGTTCAACTTAATTGAAACAATATTTAGTGCAACTTACTGTGCACGAATAATATCGAAAGCGAGATGGTCGGGAAGCCACTTTACTAAGTAATAAACACTTGAAAAGATGTGTAATTTTGTCTCTTTCTTGCTAGGGTGGACTATGACAGGTTTAATTTACCCGAGTCAATGATGGTAAACAGAAATTACCCAATAAATTTCCCTCCACTCTGCACAGCACTTTTACGCACACTATGGGGAGATATGCCTCCCGATAATAGGAATGACAGGGCTATTTGCTGTTTTTTAAACATAACTCCACAAAACTGGAGTGTATTCGCGCCCACCATTACCCTCAAAGCACTCAAATTAAACAGTGCTCTTGAAATTGAAACTTTTCATTTTGCTAGTAAGGTGTTAAGCAAGCATACTTTCAAAATTCGGATTTCGCCGCAGATGTAGTTAATTACGTTAGGTGAATAACTAACGGTGTGACTTGGAACCAAAACAACACGCACTGTAACACTTAACCCTTACCAAATATCGTTCCTGTGGGAACGATGGTTTTGAAAACCTGTAACTTTTCCAAATCCGGGACTATGGTCAAAATGAAGAATTTTTATTGCAAAATGATAAGTTTTTCAGATTTCATCACCCTGGAAACTGATCGAAACTCCCAGTTTTTACTTAATATGACTGTTTATTGTCTTTGAAAACCAAAATCGCCCTCGGACAACAGCAAAATTCACGCAACTTTGTCTTGAAGTTTTCAAGACAAAAATTCCTCTTGAAGTTAAAAGTTTCCATTGGCAGCAAACTTTGACTACAGTTCTTGCAATCTGTTCAACATTTACATGCTCACTTCTGTAGCCCGACCCCGATAACGCTGTTTGATTTCAGTTGCTCTCACTGTCTGTAATTTTCACGTTTGTGACCCAAAGGAATTCTGGGATATTCTTGCCTAACAGCGGCATGGAAGAATGCCAATTTTCATTTCACATATTTCTTAGAACCGTGTCGAGCCACCCGGTCCTGCTGGCAAAATATTCACGGATTTGCATTATTTACAAGTCAAAACTCGCCAAAATTGCCATGCCAGATCCCGGAATCCACTCACAAAACGACTAAAGACACAACTTCACTCCGTGGATTGCCATCACTCGCTCGAATCCTTTGAGCGGCCGAATTCGTGTGAAATTGCTTCTCACCTCTGTTTTCTTTCAAAGGATTGCCTCTACCCATCAACCCAGCTTTATGATGCCAGGCTTCTGAGGTGAAAAATGGCTCGAAAGACACACTTATAAATCAAATAAGCAACGAATTGTAGCTGCAGTGTTCGTTTAGAAATAAACGACAGCTAGCATGACAAGCGTGACAACAAAGATAGAGCCTTTGGTGTTGTGGACCAGCAAAATCGCCGTGGTAACCCCTTATATGGAGTAGCCAGGTCGAAAAATCCTCCGAAGTCAATAACATCTTCGGAAGAACATTCTCACGAATAAATTTTCATTTTAATCATCCATTGATTCATTTGCGCAATCATCATGCCCATGTACTTTCAATAACATCATTGGAATGTCATTTTATTTATCGTAAAGTCTATTATGTCTTCGGAAAAAAACATTAACATCAATAACACTGTCGTTTACTTTTTTTGAAAGTCATTATGGACGGTCATGTATACTTGCCACTAATAACTTTCAAAATGTAAACGACAGTGTTGTTGATGTTAATGTTTTTTCCGAAGACATAATAGACTTAACGATAAATAAAATGACATTCCAATTATGTTATTGAAAGTGCGTGATCATAATAATTGCGCAAATAAACCAACGGATGATTAAAATGAAAATTTATCCGTGAAAATGTTCTTCCAAAGATGTTATTGAATTCCCGTATATTAAAATGAGTTTCCATTTTCTGTTGATGAAGGGCAAAAGGTGTACATACTGTAACAATGGGCGTGACGGTTAGCGGGAAGATTGTCACCTAATTTTAATGACTAACGCGAAAGAGATTCTGATCTCATTTGAGCGTTTTCATGGACGGTCCTTCAGAAATACAGTAGGTAGAAGACCGTTGAGGTGTGTAGCTTTCCAGGAAGACCAAAATCATTTCAGCTGCTAGACGGTTTCCTTAGTAAATCCTTCCCCTAATTTCGCTGCACATGGCATGGCGTGAAATTTCCCGGGGAATTCACCAGTTAGGCAATGACGTTTTCTATAGAATCTGTCTCTGGACTAGTTGACCATTTAACCAGCTGGCATCCCACATTGCTCCCAGACTGTCAATGTTTCCAGAAAATATTTATGCCCGTCAAAGTGGAGTAGTTGTTTGAGAGAAATATGGCACCCTCACCTGTGCTGCAACTTAGTTCCTCATTTTTGTGGTTTACTGCCTCCTTAGGGAGAAGAAGGCACAATGTTATGCTGTTGAATGAGTGAGTGAGTGAGTGAGTGAGTGTAACAATAAAATACGAACGACCTGCGAACTTTGTCGATTTTGACCCGATACCGATATTCCCCGTTATTATATGACTGGCTCTTTCAGCGGTCAAGATGAATCAATTCTCCTGCTGTGATTGGCTCCATCTTGACCGCTCGGGATAGCCCGTTCGTCCCGCATTAAAACTGTCTTTTAATAGCGTCCTTTGAGTCACATAACAAGAGGCTACAATCAGCCTAAACTCGGGCTTGTAAAAAATAGCATTGTATCCCTAATGTAGCGCTAAACAGAAGAATAGGGAGAAGTCTGTCTTTCTTACATCGGAAGCAATGCGCTTAGCTTGTGTTGGCATTGCAGTGTATATCCATAGACCCCAATCAGATCAACATATAACCCTTTAAAATTACAAAATTGCTTTGCAGCCAAACCATTGAGAACAATAATAACACTTGTAAAAGATATTTATAAAAGAAGAAAAAAAATCTATCCAGGTGCTACAAGAAGAAGTCGAACCCGGGTTATTAACATCAGAGACAGTAATAATGACCTCCTGAACAATGAGATTCAGCATAATTAATGAGGTAAAAATAGTGTATTTATTGGAAAAAACTAAGCATACTTGTTTTCGCTTCGATGAATATTTCTGCTAAGTGTTTGAGAAAGGAAACACTTATCAACGATGTAGGATTTTTTCGCATAAACGTTAATGGCGTCTCGGTGAAATGTGTGGAGAATAAATAATCTGTTTACAAATACGTCATTTGAAATATAAGAAAGAGAGTAAGGTTTCTGCGGTCAGTTTCACCATGGATCGTAAAATGATCCATGGTTTCACGACACGTAAGTAAAACTAAAATTGCTTATCATTCAAAAACTAATGACCAGAAATTGAGATATTGCGGAAAAATAGTAAATAAACGACCTGTCAAAGTCTCAGGGGTGTGTGATTATGGAGGGCCATGACGGTCAAAAGTAGATATCTTGATATATTAAACAGGGTCTCAATGGGGTAGTGTCTTTTAAGGCTAACGGTTAATATTTTGGCTTTTTTACGGCTAACGTTAATTTTTTCGTTACGGTTAACGGATCTGTTAAAATATAATTACCATTGTTTAAAAAGAGTTAAAAATTAATTTTCATTGTTGTAAAGTCTCAGGAACATTCTGGGGTAGAAAACTGTGGTGATAAACTACCACGCTAAACTATATCTGGTCTTAATTAATTTCATTAATTAATTAATTTCATTCTTTACTATACTTGGGCCAAGTATAACGTCCATATAAAGGGCTAACCCGCATACGACCGTTCTCATGTGGCTTTGATAGCTCAGTTGGGAGAGCACTGCACCGGCATCGCAGAGGTCGTGGGTTCGAATCCCGCTCAGAGCCTGAATTTTTTTCAGGTCTCTGTTCTAGTAGTGTTGCGGCCGCACTTGCATTAATGACCGTCATCACTCAATTGCTACTAATGGACAAAATTAATTTTATATCTGGTCTATATCTTCATTCCGACATGTACACTGCGGTACTTTGACGAAAACAAAACAAATAAGGCAAGAAAGTATATTTACTCGTATTTTTCAAAGCTTAATGATAAATGTGCCGAGTGAAACATTTGAAATAGCGTCCATGCTGCATGGGTAACAGTTCTTCAATTCATCTCAATGACGTGGCTTATCGTTTTGTGACCGCCTAAACATCAAACCGTATCCACGCTTCGACTTGTCTTAAAGGCCTTGTTATCATAGGTTTTCCTTTAAACAGTTCCTCTGAGTCAAAATCTGCTGAATCAACAACACTATGACCGGAATCGCTTTCGTACTCCTCCACCTGGTTGAAACTGATCAGCCTCGGACGCGAGCGTGAGTTGCTGAACAATGGTATCACTTACGAAACTTATTGTGCACCCTTCGTCAGCAACAGAGCGGTTTTCTAAGGAGGCAGTGTGCGT
This sequence comes from Pachyseris speciosa, assembly GCA_016490735.1. Classification (NCBI taxonomy): domain Eukaryota; kingdom Metazoa; phylum Cnidaria; class Anthozoa; order Scleractinia; family Pachyseridae; genus Pachyseris; species Pachyseris speciosa. The sequence continues at coordinate 1,491,209 of JAEMWC010000080.1, read as the reverse complement.
CGGGTTAACTTGGTCGGCTGGAAAATGCACCCTTGTAACAGCGTTAGGATTTGCCTTTGCATGCACTGCCGGAAGAAGAGCTCTTTTTGTGATATTAGCTTGGTATTTTACAGTTACAATAAATGCACATTTAATGGCTAATGAACCGGCTAAAACGTATCCATGAGAACGCCGTCGAACTACTAAGCATTTGGCAGTTTAATTATGGCAGAAATTACAAAATTCTAGAGTCCAGTGGTTTTGTTTGACGATTGCGAAAGTACGACCACTCCGACCACGTGCCAAACCTGTAAACCTGCTGGGCCTGTTGCGTCGACATAGCAAACACACATGCAGCCTATGTTATCGTTAATTTAAAGAAACTACTTACCGTTTAGCTCGCTCTCCCCATCTGAAGCAAGCAAGACGGGCAATTCCAGCTCCGGCTGCTGCTGGGTCGATATGTCGAGAGTTCCGTTTTGCCACCAAATTTTGCGAGGTGGTAAAGTTTCAGGTGAGACTACCCTAACGCAAGCTTCTTGGCTTTGTCGTTTAGTCCAAGAAAATCTATGACATTTTTTCTAAACGAAAGAAACGATCTGTGTTGTTCCTCGCCCTCGCCCCAATCTTTCACCGCTTGCTTCGCTCACTACTCGCGCGACTCGCGCCAGAAATAAATCTCGCGTGAGACCCCAATAGAGAGCTTGCTTGCAGGCTAGGCTTTCTTCTGCCACATAAACCAACGGTCGAGAGTGATTCAGTAAAAGAGTGTTTTAAACGGCCCTGGGAGGGAAACAAAAAAAAGTGCTCCTCGGTGTATTAACATTTGATTTCACTTTATTGAGATTTCCAGACAAGATGCGTTCAAAATTATATTATTCAGTGTCTTATTCGTAACCGCTCGTACATTTCTTTGTATTTCCCTAGTTTCACATGTCAACACACTCATAGGGTGGTCCGCCTGTGGTGAGAGTATTGGCCTTACTCGCTATAAAGACTCGAGCTTGTAAAATCAGAAAATTCAAGACACATTAAGTCTTCACACGAGACCTTAGACTTTTATTTTTATGATAAATGGAATGGAGACTTGGATAAAGTGTGTATAATGAAGAAGCGTTCTCAAGTCGAATTAATCAGAAAAAGAATTTTCTGAGCCCCCAACGGGAGTCGAACCCATGACCTTCCAGATTACCGGTTGGACGCTCTAACCACTGAGCTATGGGAGACTCGTGGTGAGCGAGGTCATAAACTAGGTTCTTATGTGTGACACATGTCCTGTCATATCTGCAAGGCTCAATATGTCGCCATGATAAATGTGAATATATATGATAAATGGAATGGAGACTTGGATAAAGTGTGAATAATGAAGAAGCGTTCTCAAGTCGAATTACTCAGAAAAAGAATTTTTTGAGCCCCCAACGGGAGTCGAACCCATGACCTTCCAGGTCGAGTTCGACTCCCGTTGGGGGCTCAGAAAATTCTTTTTCTGATTAATTCGACTTGAGAACGCTTCTTCATTATTTTATTTTTATGGCCAGAAGTTTTGACGGTTAATATTTTATACGGCTAACGGTTAATTTGTTTCAATTTTTACGCCTAAAGTCTAGATTTTTGGACGTTTTACGGCTAACGGCTAACCTCATTGAGACCCTCATTAAAGATATCTTGAGACTGATCAAAGAAGTATGCTATAATTCCTCTGAGTTCCCTGATATAATGAATAAGTATTTTTCTTCATATGAGAATGAATATATGAAAATCATATATTTGAACTGCGGATTAATGATTAAATATGTGACTGATCATCGCAGTTATGAACACTACTTAAGCAGTAGTGAAAATAAAGCCTGAAAAAAATTCAGGCTTGTACGGGATTCGAACCCACGACCTCTGCGATACCGGTGCAGCGCTCTACCGACTGAGCTAACAAGCCAAATGACCAGCTCCCAGATGGCTTGTTGGCTCAGTCGGTAGAGCGCTGCACCGATATCGCAGAGGTCGTGGGTTCGAATCCCGTACAAGCCTGAATTTTTTTTTCAGGCTTTAACTAGGTTAAGACACTTTGTACCCCTTAGTACTCTAAACCACATTTACAGGTCACTTATCCAGCCCTATCTGTTTTATGGTATAGTCGCGTGGGGTCAAGCTGCAAAAATTTTCTTTGGTGTACTTTGGTGATTACAGATCTCATGTAATCCCGTTTTTTGTTTCTTCTCGTTTTCTTCCTTTGGACATGCTTTACTTTAAATCAGTTACCATCTTGATGCATGACATATCCAATAATTTGTCACCTACTAATATTTAACTTATTTAACTTACCAAGCTAATATTCATTCCTGTGAGACAAGATCATCTTCAAGAGGCGACTATTTTGTCGAAAGTTCAAGATTAGATATACAAAAGAAATGGTGTTAGAATCTGGAATAGCTTGTCTTGTGAAGTGCGCCGGCTATCAAAACACTATTTAAGAGTAAAATTCATGATCTCCTCCTCCAGAGACTCGCAAAATACGATGATTACATTGATTTGTGTAATTTATTAGCAAAATCATAAGACCTCAGCTTGTTCTGTTCTCTTGCCATATCTTAAGTGTATTGATGCATTTGTAATTTGTCTAGAATTTTGAATCTCTTGCTCTGTAAATCTTTTATTTATTTTATAATATACGTATTTAACACTGCTCGCCCCGACTAGCCTTTGCTAACGGCGGGCAGTGCATATTTCTGTAATATTATTTCATAAATAAATTAAATTAACTTAAAACTTGAAACTTGAAAATATCACGTTTATCATGATAAACGAAAAATGACAAACTTTCTTTATCACTTTATGTTTATCATGACAAATGATAAACGATAAACGATATCTTTTGTTATCACTTCCGGAGATATATCATGACATCATGAGATCTCCCCGGAAAGATATCTCCAGGTGTTTTGTAATCTAATTTAAGCTAATTGTCACGGCAAGAGCCGGTTGTCTGCCCGTCAGCGGCCCTCTCATCTTTTTTGGCATGCGAGCCACAGGTACCCAGACAATCTGTTTGTGTGACCTTTAATATTTTATAGTAAATGTATGGGATTTACCGTATGTTTCATGCTCTAGCGACGAATCGCTAAATATATGTATTGAACAACGATAAATAAAAGTTAAATTGTCTTACCTGTGGTGTACGGTCGTCCTTTTGCCTCGATAGCGATATTTTAAGCGATTTTGTCGGGTTTTGTCTTCGCAAATGACTGTGCCTCATAAGAAACGAAAAGAGTGGAAAGACCTTTGAACGGCTCCAGCACCTAGCCAGCGCCGAGGCGATTTTTCCCCAGAAAACCGCATCGCTCAGCTTCCAAACCACGCAACATAAAGGCCAAAAAATTCACGCTTCTACTTGTGCCTCTCGATCGAAAATCAGCCCAAGTGGTCCCGAAATAGCCCTCGAATAAATTCAAAATCAAGTGATCGAAATGCGTAGCAAGATATTCATGTGCCAGCTGGAAACCGTCGTGCTGATTGCCTCTTTTCTGATTGGACGCCGTTAAATAATAACTTACTAAACTTCCCCACAACCGTACGTATTTTGAATCGGTTATTGTTAAACGGTGTCTAATCAGAAACAGGCAATCAGCAGGACGGTTTCTAGCTGGCACATGAAGATCTTGCTACGCATTTCGATCATTTGATTTTGAATTTATTCGAGGGCTAGTTCGGGACCGCTTGGGCGGATTTTCGATCGAGAGGCACGAGAAGAAGCGTGGATGTTTCAGCCTTTACGTTGCGTGGTTTGGAAGCTGAGCAATGCGATTTTCTGGGGAAAAATCGCCTCGACGCTGGCTCCGTGCTGGAGCCATTCAAAGGTCTTTCCACCCTTTTCGTTTCTTATGAGGCACAGTCGGCGGCGAAGACAAAACCCGACAAAATCTATTAAAATATCATTAATGAGGCAAAAGGACGACAGTACACCACAGGTAAGATAATTTAACTTTTACTTAGCGTTGTTCAATACATATATTTAGCGATTCGTCGCTAGAGCATGAAACATACGGTAAATCCCAAGGTAAATCCCATACATTTACTATAAAATAACAAAGAGTCACACAAACAGATTGTCTGGGTGCCCTGTGATGCGAGCATGCTTACAAAACAACAACATGGTTTATCGAAAACGGACTACACTAAGCTTGGTTAAAACCGTAATCTTCAGTTCATGCATTTCTGGGGTTCCGACTGGTCAGTTCCATGGAAGAGCACAGCCTGGAAATCTCGATAATCGATCGGAATCGATCATCGAAAACGTAGTCGATAAGTCGATAGTACTCGATACTTGTCGATAATTGTCAATCGACAAGTTTAATTTGTCGATAAAAGTCGATAATCACAAGATTTTAAACTGAATGTCGATTGTTATCGACAGAAATTGAACTAATTTTCAATAGGCTGTGAAGTTAATTCCAAGCCAATAATCCAATGCTCGAACAGCAATTTATGAGGCGCCACGCAGCTCTCGGAACAGTTCACAGGATTGGCTGAGAAAACAATAAACAAACAACAGAAACAATGGACCCTAGCCCTGAAATAATGGAGCTGCGTGGTAATAAGAACCAATGAAATTAGAGGTTACTGATAGGTGCGTGGCATCTGGAGGCAATTTATAGAAGTGTAAACAGTTCTAAAGTAAATCTGTATGGCAAAACAGTTTAATAAAACTGAATACAAAACTGAGCAACCTAGTGATTTGTTATAAGTGTTGTTGTTATTCAACGTATAATAGGATTTTTACCTTGAGAAATGGTTAATATTATTTCGTTCAGCTGTGGACCGTAATGTGAACTGACTTTCCCTGAGCCGCGTTCTTTTTGGTCAGCACCGATTGCATTTTTTTTCTGCAAGGGGAGGGACGAGACTGAACACGAGAAAGCTTAATAGCCCAAACCTGGAGAAGCATGACCAGAGATAGTAATTGACAGTTTATTTTCAGCAGTTTCTTTTAATCAGTTCAACAGTTTACACGGTTGTGTCTTCGGCATCTTGGCTAAATTGCCCAGGCTTTAGCTTCCTTTACTACCTTTTGCCCTTCAACTAACCTGCTTTTCAACCAGCTTTAGAGCTTTTGAGATTGTCCTTTAGAAGTTAATACCGAAGCCCTTGAGGCGATGTCGCCGCAATTAGAAAAAGCTGAAGAGGAACAGCTCCAAAGGGAAGAGATTCTCAAAAAGCAAGAAGCTGAAAGGAAAAGAATGGGCCCGCCAGAAGATATGACTGTTCGTTTATTAAAAGAAGTCCTTGACGACTTGAACATAACCTATAGGTCAAATGAAAAGAAAGCTGATCTCATAGAAAAAGTTCGTCGTGCTCGAACATCTTTACAAGATGTATCACATGACCACAACATGAGAGGTCACACCTTTTCCTCTGTAAAATATTGGCATACTGGAACTCCATTTGAATATTGGTCTTCTTTCAGGAAAAGCCCGTTATGTCTATATTACTATGATGAACGAAAGGAACGCCTTCTTTATCTTTTCTTACATATATTATTTCTCTTAGACTCATTTGGAGTAAACCTAGAAGTCATCGTTCTACAACAAATTGTTTATTTTATCATAGCAATTTATAACACTGCGTCAAATCGAGTATGCATCATGACTATTTTCATTTGGTTACTTTACGTTTGGATGATACTGGTTTCTTCGTGGCTGCTTGCCCAGGTTAATTTTATAACTTTTCTTGGTGAGAGCATTCCTTCCTTTTTATCAGAGGAACACTGGTTCTTGGAGCAATTGAAAGTGTGAACAGTTGTCACGTTCAGTTCAGTTGTGAGTGACAGTTACGGACGAATAGCGTTCTTGTAATTCACATCACATTAAAGTTGTTTTGTTACGGCTGCGTTGTAAAACCGTTAAAATCGATATTAAAGCGCAGGAGGTTTTATAGGACAGAAGCAGCGAGACACAGCGTGACAGAAGGCAGGGAGAAGCAAAATGCATAAATTACCGATAACGCTGCTGACAACACCTTTTAAATAACGGAGGTCGGAGAGTTTCTCGGAGATTTGATGTGAATAGAGTTCTTTTGCTGCTGTCTCTGCTCCTCATGTTTGTTTGAGCTTCTAATAATACAGAGTACTGAATCTGCGGGGTTTAATGAAGTCTTGCTATGGCCGATCGGCTCCCGTTTCGTTAGTCCACGTTAGACTGTAGTCTTATCTACCGGCATACATCTTTTTCATATTTCGATATTTGTCGATTAAAATCGATCAAATCGAATTTTAACATTGAAAATCAATCAAAATCGATAATCACAAGAAATTTCGCGATCGATTTTTATCGATTTCCGATATTTGTCGATTGATTAATATCGAATTTGATCGACAACGATCGATTTTTATCGACTTTCGAAATTATCGACATGTTACGCCCTGACTATACAGCCGCCTCATCGACGCAGTACAACGATGCGTTCAGTTGAAGTAAACCCAATGGAAGAAAGTCGAGCCTGTTCAGCGTATGTTCCTAGTCAATGCCCTTCAGGAGGGAGACCACGATATGCGATCACATATGAATAGCTGTCCTTTCTTATTAGAGAGAATTTTAACGCACGCAGGATTGCACAATGTCTCGGCGTGACTGTGTCCACTGTGCGTCGGAGGTTGCGTGACAGTGGCATTGCTTTGGATCAACGTTATTCCGATATTTCTGATGCCGATTTAGATCAGCTTATTCGAAATATCCGAACTCATTTTCCAAGAATTGGGTGCAGACAAATGCGTGCAATGCTTGAGTCAGAACACGGGTTCAGGATTCTACGCATAAGAGTGCGACTGGCTACGAGAAGGGCTGATCCTGATGGTGCTGCTGGGCACCAAAATGGGACCTAGCTACGCCAATCTTTTTATAGGTTACGTCGAGTACCAATTCTTCAATCAGTACAACGGTCCTAAACCTGAACTCTACGGTCGCTACATTGACGACTGTATCGGCGAAATTTCGTCTAGCAAGGAGGAAATCAATCAATTTATAACCGCCGTTAATTCCTTTCGTCCGGCTCTAAAATATACCTGGGAAATTTCGGAAACTTCCCTGGCCTTTCTTGATATCAAAGTTTTTATCAGCGGCAACGGTTTATGTACCAGTGTGCACTACAAACCCACCGATTCTCACAGTTATTTGTTGTATTCATCTTCACATCCATCTCATGTCAAAAACGCCATTCCCTATTCTCAATTTCTTAGACTTCGACGTCTATGTAGTGATGACTCTGATTTTTCCAACAAATCAGAGGAAATGTGCCATTTTTTCGAGAAACGTGGCTATCCTGATTCTGTGGTTCAATCTGGCTATCACCGCGCTCATCAGATTGATCAACAGTCAGCACTACAGACGTTACAAAAGGAAAAGGATGACAGAATTCCATTCACCCTCACATTTCACCCGCATAATAACCCAGTTAAAGCCATCATTCTTAATAACTTTAAGATACTGCAAAATGATCCAGAAACTGCTAGAATCTTTTCGGAACCACCGCTGATTTCATTCAAACGCGACAAAAATGTAGGTAACTTTCTAGTTAAAAGCGCATTCAAAACAACTGAACAACCTGGCACTTTTAAATGCGCGCGCTCGCGATGCAAAACTTGTCCTTTCATTCAAAACACTGACAAAATATCGGGCCCTAAGCGATCTGTTAAGATCACTGATCGTTTCACGTGTACCTCCGCAAATGTTATCTATTGCATAACCTGCACATTATGCAAAAAGTTATACATCGGCGAAACAGGAAGACGACTAGGTGACCGATTCCGAGAACATCTTCGTGATGTTGAGAAAGATGACAAAGACGCATCCAAACCTGTCGCTCGGCATTTTAATCTCCCTAACCATTCCAAACAACACATGTCGATCTCCGGCCTTTCCCTACATCAAGGTACCATGGAAAGCCGTAAAAATCTCGAGCAAAAACTGATCTTTCAAATTGGCACTCTTAATCCCCACGGTATCAACGAGCGCTTTTCATTCAATCAATTTATTCCTGTTTTTCACGTTACCATGTTACCACCAATAGCGTCGCTCCATTTTCTGTATATAAACCATACACAACCCACAATTCCTCGATTCGCTCCGACGAAGGGCTAACGCTCGAAACGTCAGCTAATCTAGTCCCTGTATGGTGGTCAATTTACATGATAAACCAAATTTTCGTGTTTCACTCCCCCACCGACGCAGCACCACAGTTTCTTTAGAAACTAATCCCCTTTCTTCAATAGGGTGGTCTGAAGTAAATGTTAGAAGGCGTTACAGTGTGTACGGTGCTAATGCGTTATGGCACATTGACACACACCATTCCTTGGTGCTTTGGCGCCTTGTTATAGCCGGGGGTATCGGTGGTTACTCTCGCGTAATAACATACTTACATTGTTTCGACAACAATCGCGCCAGTACAGTCGTACAGTGCTTTTACCAAAGCACACGCGAGTATGGCTTTCCATCCCGCGTCCGATCTGACATGGGTGGGTCAAACTATCTTGTTTCGGTGTTAATGTACATAGTTCGCGGTCGTAATAGGGGTAGTCACATAGCTGGACGATCGGTGCACAACCAGAGAATCGAACGGCTGTGGAGGGATGCTTTTAAGTTTTGTATCTCTTCCTTTTACTTCCTGTTTTACTTCATGGAGGAACTAGGCATCCTGGATCAAAGTGACGAACTGCACCTGTTCGCCCTACACTATGTTTTCATTCCAAGGATAAACAATTCGTTAGGTCGCTGGGCAGAGGCATACAACAGACATCCTCTCTCGACGGAGCATAACAGCAGCCCAAGACAATTATGGGTGGAGAGTATGCTTCAGCTCCAAAACTCCGACCACGCCGCGCCACAGGGAGTTTTCGATAGGGATAGTGTCTCGGCTTCACTGGAGCAATATGGGCTCGATTGGGAAGGGCCTTGTCCCGATAATGAAACGGAAAGTGTAACGGTGCCTAAAATTGATTTGAATCTAGCTCCAAGTATTATTCAACAACTCTGGCAATCGATAGACCCACCCGCTCACTCAGATCTTCTCGGTATGGACATTTAGTTGATTTGTTTACGCTGGCTTCAGGAAGCAATAAACGAACAACGTGGAGGGAACATTGACTAACATTAATGATATACCGTAAACGGGAGGGAGGAAGGAGGGAGAGAGAGAGGGGGGAAGGGAGGGAGGGAGGGAGGGCTTCTAAGCGGCAGTTTACGGTATTATAAACAATCAGTTTCGATCACTTCCCCTTTCAGATTCACCTGTCTGAAGTGTGCAGTCTCCAAATATCCAGTATACTTTATTCCGCTAAATATCCGGTCCATACAACGTTTTCCAAAACTCGTTATAACTGATATCTTTTTCAATTGAAGTTTACAAAACAACAATTAACCGTAATGACTTTAGCAAATACTCTAAACTCCAAAGTACATGATATTGTTCTAGTACTTCAGTGTTAATAGTGTACAGATCTAGCTGGATTTGTAAAAACATGATTCCCCCAAAATTAAGGCGATGAAAGAACACGATTTTTACATTGCTTTAAATCCTGTAAATCATGTGCGAGAAACACAATGCAAACCAAAACAGTTCACCTGTTGTGTTATACCATTGAAATATCTTTAATCAAAACTGATGAAAAATGTAAAACTGATTATTTTTTTTTTTCATAGATTCTTACGACAAATTCAGAAATTGATGATTGATTGACTACTTTATTGACGTGTCGTAACCACTGTTAAAGGACCAAACGCGAAACTTGACAGTCCAGCCGGTATATCGGTTCGATCAGTTCTTGAAAGTTTTTATGCATCGTCTAGTTATGCGCACAGTGGTAAAATTCCTACTGGTGTGAAGACGCTGAATGAAATAACGAAACATTTATGTCCGTGTACATGATATTGTTCCAGCATTTACATATAGTTTTTATATATCTATCGGAGTTGATGATAATCATGCATGCGCATAATAAAAGCAGCTCCTGTGAAACGTCGGTCAGCATTAGATCCGATCGGTTTCAGCCCCTTTCTTCTTTGACTTGAAATCAAGGGAAGTAAAATTAAATTCAAACTTAGCTTGAAAATAAGATGCTATATTTATGGAGAATCAGTTCGTCGAACTTGAGCCGTTGGCCTCGTAATGATATCCAGCCTGATCCACGAGACCAACCAAGACTAGCTGATAAAATTTCGTCATAGAGTACTAAAGTGATGACGTCATAAAAACTAAATTTGTGAAATTATGGGATTTGTTCGGATATTCAGAAAGAACACGATCAAAAAGACCTACTTGCCAAAAATCAGCATTTTCTTACAGTTTGAGAGCGAGATATAAGCACCGTTGTGCTCTGCTGACTCCATACAAATCCTTGTAAATTTTACTCAGTTCCTAATGTTATGAGCTGAGTCAAATTTAGAAGGATTTGTATGGGGTCAGCAGAGCATAACGGTGCTAATATCTCGGAGCCAATTTCCCTTTAAATACTGATTTTTGGCAAGTTAGCATCTTTCATCTTGCTCTTCCAGTTCTGAAAATCTCAACAAATCCCATAATTTCAAAACTTCTAATATTTGTGACGTCACACTTTAGCACTCTATTCTTAACATAATTAAGAAAGACTTTTTATACTATATACATAGATCGGCGCTAAATACAGAAAGACTATTCCCTGATAAAGTAAAGGTATATCCTCTCAGTTCTCTATCTTACACCTAGGATTATCCGACCTTACTTGTACGTCAGTCCCATAAGGGTGGGGAAATCTAATCGTGTAAACGCCAAAAAGTGTTCTAAGGAGCTGAGGTTGATGGATCTAATGTTAACCTTGTTGCTCTGACGACCAGTGGAAAGTGTTCTTATAACAGTGGCTAATATAAGGAAATATCCTCAAACAGAAATTGAGAAATTGGTAAATATTGTTTTCAATAGATTTGCACGACAGACATCATCACGACAGGAATCAACAAAATCAAACGTTGAGAAATTGATTATTGATTGACTTTATTGTCGTTTAATCAGTGTTAAAAGACCAATCTTCACTGGCTGTCAGCTCTGCCAAAAGCTGGGCTAGGAAAGCCGCTTCAGCCTCTCTATCGTCAGGGATCACTGGTAGGCGCATCCTGGAAAAGCAAGTATCGTGCCTTATTGTACTGTGGCTACTACTCACGTCAACCCTGATTGGGCCACCGTGTGCATTTGGCGAACCCGTACAGTACCGCAAGAAGTTTTGGAGAAGGCTTTCATTGTGGCGGTGCTCCGTTAGAAAGTCCATCAACAAACGGAAAACGCGGTCAGCTCCATCCTCCTCCGACTCCAGCTGGAGGCGAGAAACAATTTTATCGAACACTGGAAGTCTCTGTTGTTGGTACCAATGAGCAATCTTGTCCACAGTGACTGCAGAAAAATTGTTTCCAATGACGCTCTGGAAACCGGACTGCATTGCGCTGATAGCAGCCATTGGAACTTCCAGAAGGCTGTATCTTGCAACACTCACCAGCAAAGATCGCATCTGGCGAATGGGTGGCAAGGATACAACATTAAATTCACGAAGAATTTCAATGACAGCCTGCCTCCTACTTGATAAGAAATCGATTAGCTGCTCCTCGTTGTAGTGAAATAGGGGTGACAAAAGGTTGCGTTCTCTTTCTGCTAAAGTCGACAAGAAATCCGTCACCAACACGTCTTCGTCATCATCACAGTCAATTCGAAAAAGCCTTCGACAGACAGCCTGACATACACATGACAGCGGAAACTGGCCCAACACAGCAACCGTGTAAGCCAGGATGCGGCCTATCACCTCCCAAAGTTCACTGTTGTATGATGGTGAGAGGGAAGGGATAGCCAAGTCACCACCTTGCGTTTGGAACATGCGTCCAATAGCCGCGTCCCAAAACAAGGCAAAAGCTTCTCTCCCGACACCATCACCGACACCCTCGTCGTTGTCAAAATAGACTCTTGGCCACTGTGGAGTCCTGTGGCGTCTAAAATGACTCAGGAAGGTCTCTACTATGCAGTCTGGTGACCTTGTGGCACATTGGATTATCCCGGTGGCGGTGGTGGGTTGTGGGGAGGAACTGAACTCACTGGCCCATCTGTCTATCATTACAGCCAACCTTTGAAAACAAGTGTTGTAACTGTTACTTTGGTGCAGTTATTTTTAAAAGTCTTCGTTTTTTTTTTCGAAAGCTGCAGTCCATAGAGGACTTAAACTTAAAAGAACATGCTTCTGGTTAAAGAAAATTCGCAAAAATTCGTTGCTGTTAAGTCTGGTCCAACCGCAAGCATAGACCAACCACATCCAACAGGATAGAATAAATACATGACAAAGAGATTGTAAAATATGAATTGCGCAGTTCTCGCCGCTTAAAGCACATAGACCAATATAACGTATACGACATTTAATATATATGAAACTCTTTCAGCCGCACGCGCGGATTATGTTGCGGTATCCATAGCACTTATTATACCATCAGTGGGATATAGTCCCAGTTAGAGGAACCACCGACCGTTGAAAGTCACCCAAATTGGCATCGTAGAATGTCATCCTACTTTAGTAAGTGTTATAAAATGTTGAAATAATTACGCGCGCTATGATTGGTCGAATCGAGTGCATTATATCTCACATTCTTGTCATGCTTTATTACTCTCTTATCTATCCCTTCCTCACTTATGGTGTCCATTTCTGGGGTCTAATCTTCCCCTCATTTCTAACACAACTATTTATTATCCAAAAAAAAAACATTCAGAATAATATCTTTCTCTGAATCAAAATCCCACTCTGAGCCTCTTTTCAAATCCTTCAACCTGCTAAAGCTTAATGATGTTATTGAATCACAGATACTCTCTTTTGTTTATCAATGGTCACGCAGACTGTTAGTCCCCTGTTTCAATGAATATTTCAAATTTACTTCTTCTGTTCATTCCTATTCAACAAGGCAATCATGTAATAAAAACCTTTATGTAGCCTCAGTTAATACCACTCAATATGGCTTACGCTCTCTAAAATTCACCGGTCCTCGACTTTGGAACTCCTTGCCCACAAGTATAACTAATTCAAGTTCTCTTAGAATATTTCGTAAAAACGTTAAGAATTCTATCCTTAATTATTCCAACCCTTGTCTGCTTTAGCGCATGAAGAAATACTTTTTTTTTTAATTATACATATATATACTTATACTCTTAATTTTGTGTGTAGTTGTATTCCATTAGAGGGGTCATCCACTAGATTAGCCTTTGCTATTTGGATGATCCCAACTCGCTCTCGTTTTTGTTGTTTCAATTCCCTAGTTGCACTGTATGTAGTTGCCCATGTAAAATTAACTTATATATCGTGTAAAACTGAGCTGAGTCAAATAAATAAATAAAATCAAATCTCAACATATCAAGGCTACCTGATTAAAATGCACGCATGCTAAGTCACAAGTAAGTGCGCGCGCGCGAATATCTGGACATTTTATATAAAAAAAAGAAGAAGTAAAAACAATAAAAAATGTAATTTCTAACGGTTGAGTGACATGGGAGCGAATTAGTTAGAAATCAATATTCTGGCGGCACGTTGAGAGGTTGGCTTGGCATAGTGGGATAGCCTGGGGGTATTTAAGGTCTTCGAGGGAAAATTGAGTCATTCTAGGTCAGTCAGTCTCTTGCTTGACCTCTTTTCTGTAGTGAATTTTTTGAGATCTCAGTTTTCTATTGAACTTTTGTCGCAGTTTTGTATTGTTAGCCTTTAATTGTATTTTCGCTTTAGAGACCTTGGTACAATATTGTAACTTAATGGTTAGTTGTGCCCTTTCCTCGGGGTATTGTGCTGCTGCATTAGTTGAGGAATAAGTTTCCACAATTTTTTTGGCCACTTCTCAAGGGTGGTTTTTAGTGGTTTTTCGTATCTGGCGTAGCAATCTTATTTATGTATAGTTGCTCAGTTTTCTGTATATCAGAACGCTTTTTGTATCTGAAGACTGTCTGACTCTTCCTAAATAACCTTTCCTAAATAACATTTAATGTCTCGTATGAGTGTAGTCAGAATTATATGTGATTCAATCCATATTTGACATTATTTTGAACATGCGGTATAAAAGCAAAAATTCGGAGGTTGGAGTGTCCTCGAATTTCATCAAATAACTTCCGGTATAAAAGTAGGCGAAAAGCTTTGGGACATTTTATAGAAGGAATAAATTTTAAAAAAGTGTTCCTCGTACACTGCTGAGTAATATATAAAGTAATAGGGAACTTTTAAAAATACTCGAGAAGTGCGACAAATACTGGCCTTCGGCTCGTGCTTCTCTAAGCACTTCTCTCGTGTTCTTAAAAATTCCCGGGTGCTTATCTCAACAATGCACTCGACGCGTTTTTTATGCCTTAATTTTATATAGCATCGACTCATTAACCCTTTTCGATCCAAGTAGGTGCTATTTATTTCACCAGATTTTGGGCAATAAATGGTCTGGGACTCTTAATTTCTTCATATATGGAGTTATTATGAAAATATCTGCTGTCTTGAACAGGGAACCCAGGCTTTAGAGTCACGTGATGCACCCGAGTGGCTGTTGATTGTCGAGTGAGTGAAATCGCTCGACTGTGATGCAATTGTCAGTTTTAGAGTGGTTTTCCTCTGCAGAACCTCCCATGCTGGTATCATTAAGCTAGAATGTGAGTAAAGGCAAGTCTTTGAAAGAAACCAGAGGTGAGAGGCGGTTTCATTTTGATGGAGATGCCAAACACGCTCTGTTGTGATGATGGTGGATCGAAATGGAACTTTCTGCGAGTGGATTCCAGGACCTACCAAGGCAATGTGAGCTAGTTTTGACCGGTAAAAAAACTCATCGATGCAACATTTTGCTGGTAGCACCGGGTGGCTCAGCACTTGAACGAGTCCATTCAAGACACAAGATTGGATCTCAGAAACGGGCTGAAGCGTGGCAAGCAGAAAATGTGAGAGAAACGATTCGTAGCAAACACTAAGGAGAGAGCTTGAGGTTTGCTGTAAATGTAGAATTTTGATATTTGGGCAGTTTTTCTTATAAAAAGCTGGCCACAAAAATGTGTAAATTTTGGTGTTATTCTCTGGCCAAACGACAAGCATTTTAGGCTTTGCTGCTAAACGAACGGTGGTATGCAGCGGAATTCTAGTATTGTAATCGTTATTTTGGGTTTTAATGATTGCAAAACACAGTTGGTGCTATTCATTCAATTATTATGACGTTCTGACAAATGTTAAACAAGAAATAAACCATAAAATGGAAGCAGTATTTATCGTCACATGTGTGACGTTGGAAGGAGGAGGGTGAATAAGTCAAGTGGGTTTACTTACCCGTTGACTCTGGATTCAGTTCCAGGACTTTCTTGGTTTCTCTCCCTTGACGCTGCAATGAGAAAAGTCGTATTACTTGTCATTATCGGTCAAACTTCTTAACGCTGGACATTCGGGCTGAGTTCTTACAAAACTTTTCAACATCATTGGCGAGAACACAGAAAAAATCCCAACAAAGCATGTTTTCTTTTGTTTAATACACGGCCCGGTTTCTTTCCTGCAACCATCGACGAAACGAAATTTATGGTAAATTGAATAAATTAGAATGACTTACCACTGCATATCTCACATAACGCAACACGTCTTCGATTAAGGAAGGTACAGCTGGGACACGTCCACTCTGAAGCAAAACATAGCATTAAGGCAGCCATATCAGTGCCTTTTGGGCATAAATGCAGTGTAAAGCACATCCGTCAGTGTTGCTCACGACAGGCCCCCAGATTACGTTAGGAACACCCACCCGCTCCTCCCTCCCCCCCACCACCGCTCCCCCTTACACCATCACTAACACCATTCCCCTATTGTCCTCTAGTTTTCCTGGAATTGACTGCAGCATACTCTCGTTTGGGAAACACTTATGTGTAACATAGCAATTACTCCAGCAAATGTACCCACACATGTTTGTTTGTTTTTTAATTTGTCGAAGTATTTAATGAGTAAAAAGCAGTGTGTTTATTTAGCACTTACCAGCTGATGTGAATTCAGACGAACGGCGCATAGTATAGTCTGCAAAAGTTTCGTCTTCACTCTCTGAACTGAAGGAACTATGAAGATACTATTGGAACAAATAAAAATAAACATGTAGTTCATTACGCCGAAAGAAAATCAAAGCATATTTGCAGACGTCTTTCTGCGGACATATCTGATCAGGGTCTGGTATAGAGTCATCTAGATTTACCAGCCCGGGATGGGGACGCCTGACAGACACCTACATAAAACAGATACTGGTATCATTAAGCTCAGTAAAGGCAGGAGACATTATTATCTTGAAGTACCATTAAGAGAGAAGACAAAGATTGTCTCTAGAGAGACCTGGAGTGCTGTGAGTCGACATGGCGGTGACTCGTCTTTATCCTGCTGTGACCTTACTCCTGGCTGGCACTTATTTACTCTTAGCAATATCGAAACTATATGAATCTCAAAATAAGAGTATCGACTTTGGTTTGAATTTAACCTTGGCCTTAAAACGACCTATCCGAGCAGGTTTGGAAGCGGTGAATCGTTGCCGACGTGAACTCACTCGCTCGACCATCTTCAAATCGACCGCAAGAAATCCATCTAGGCGATTACTGCTTTCACTGCTATTGCTGAGTGGAAACATCGAGCTGAACCCGGGACCTCAACACAAGCAACCTTGTGGTGAACGCACTAAGCCCGTAAAGAACAGCCAGATGGGGATAAAATGCGACATGTGTGATGTTTGGTACCACGCCAAGTGCAGTAATGCCGACTTGTCAACGTATGAAATTCTTCCCAATACTTCACTCACATGGATATGTCCACAATGCGGGTTTCCTAATTTTTCAGACTCATTCTTTAACGACCCTATTGATTCCCTGGTTTCACCAAACTCTTTTCAGCCACTACAGGAAGCTTCCATCGCAAATAGTACGACTTCACAAAATGTCCGCGTGATTTTCAATAACAAACAAGAACGCCGGTCGAAAGTTGCTAAATGCAAATTGACTTGCCTTGCCGTAAATTGTCAAAGCATCAAGAACAAAGTCGCCGATATTGCTGCAGTCGTCGATCAATATAAACCAGATATAATTCTTGGCAATGAGTCATGGTTATATCCAGATATCAAGAGCAGCGAAATTTTTCCAGATAACTACAACATCTATCGGAAAGATCGCATATCTGACAACCATGGTGGTGTTTTCCAAGCAGTGAAGAAAGATATTATCGTTACTCATCGCGATGATTTGAACACGGATTGTGAGATTATTTGGACCAAATGTCAGATCCAAAACAAGAGATCAAAATCTTTATTCTTCGCCTCCTTCTATCGCCCAAACAAGACCGACATAAACAGTCTACAAGAACTTGACTCATCTTTATTCAGGTTAGGCGATAGATTAAATACAAGCAACGTAATCGTGGCGGGAGATTTCAACGCCCCGGACCTCAAATGGAACTATCCTGAACCAATAAATTGCTCTTTAAATTCTGAACGGCTGCTTGAAATCATCGATGAACACGGACTTACCCAACTAGTAAAAGAACCTACTAGGGATGACAACATTCTCGATCTTGTGTTGACAAATAACGTCAATATCATTAACAATGTTAGGGTAATCCCGGGAATAAGTGATCACGATATGGTTCTCTTTGAAGTGAACTTGGCATGCAGAAGAAAAAAGCCAGTTAGACGCAAGATTTACATGAGGAAAAAGTCAGACACCACTCGTATAAAGAAAGAACTACAAGACCTTGCGAATGATTTTGAAGATATGAAGAACGAATCCGTAGACGCAAAGTGGAATATGTTTCAACATAGGCTTACTGGGATAATGGATTCCTGTATACCGCACAAGTTCACTACATCACGCCATAACTTACCTTGGTTTAACCGTAACTTGAGAAGACAAACAAGGTTAAAGCAAAGGCTATACAACAGGGCGAAGAAATCTGGAAGGCAATCCCACTGGAATAAATTTAAACTAGTCAGGAAGCAATTACACAAGAACTTGAATAGGTCCAGGAACGATTATCTATCTGATTTTCTCGGCGACTCTATAAAACAAAACCCAAAGGCTTTTTGGTCACACATCAAAAAGCTAGGGAAGGAGGACACAGATAACCAAGATCTCAAAGTTGGAAATGAAGTGTTTACCGAACCGAGAGCTAAGGCCGAAGTGCTAAATAGCCAGTTTTCCAGTGTTTTTAACAAGGAAGAAACAGAGAATATCCCACACCTTGGCGAAAACCCTATTCCGACTATTGCAACAATAAACATCACAACTAGTGGAGTTGAAAAGCAACTTAACGGGTTGAAAGCAGACAAAGCGTATGGTCCGGATGGAATTCCTCCTTGGTTTTTAAAGGAAAATGCCCAGGAAATATCAAAGGTTCTTACTTATATTTATCAAGATTGTATTGATACCGGAACTGTGCCTATCCAATGGAAACGCCAACGTATGTGCTATTCACAAGAAGGGAAAGAAATCGGATCCCTCAAACTATAGGCCCGTGTCACTTACCTGCATCGCATCAAAGGTACTCGAACATATCGTACACAGCCATGTTATGAAGCATCTTTCTCAATATGGAGTGCTCACTGATTACCAACATGGTTTTAGGGCGAAACGATCAACAGAAACACAGCTCATATGTACCATTCATGATATAGCGAGTGCCATCCAGTCCAACAAAACAATTCACGCTGCAATCCTCGATTTTTCAAAAGCATTTGACAAAGTTCCCCATCGCCGACTTTTGAAGAAACTTGATTATTACGGAATTCGTGGCCAACTACATAACTGGTTCGAGTCGTTTCTAACACAGCGTACCCAATCAGTGGTAATTGGGGGAGAATCATCTGCACCTGTAGTTACAACATCCGGCGTTCCCCAAGGAACAGTCTTAGGACCACTATTGTTCTTAATGTATGTAAATGATTTACCTGATGGTCTGAACTCTACTGTTAGACTTTTTGCTGACGATGCGCTGTTATATGGGACAATTTGCTGTGATGATGACACAGCTGATCTCCAAGATGATTTGTATAGATTAGAAGATTGGCAACAAAAGTGGCAGATGGAATTTAATCCTTCAAAGTGCAAAATCATGTGTTTTACAACGAGGAGGGATCCACCAAAGCGGGAATATGTATTCTGTGGAGAAATCCTAGAAGAAGTTGAACGTCACCCTTATTTGGGGGTAATGCTCGATAACAAAATGAGGTGGTCACCACATGTCGAAACTATCACATCTAAGGCAAATAAGATCTTGGGACTTATCAAGCGAAACCTGTGGAACTGCCCAAAGACAGTGAAAGAAACTGCGTACAAGACTCTTGTGAGGCCAAAACTCCAGTATGCCTGTAGTGCATGGGACCCACACCACCAGAAAGATAAAGCCGCTCTAGAAAGGATACAGCGGAAAGCAGCGCGCTTTGCTACTGGAAATTACGATCGAACAGCGAGCGTGACGGAAATGCTGCAAGACCTACGGTGGGACACACTTGAAACGATGAGGAGACACGCAAGGCTCTCCACTGTATACAAGATGTGCCACGGCCTCCTAGATGGGGACTGGGGGAATTATTTGAAAGCAAACAGAGAAAGGAGGACTCGGGGAAGCCATGATTTTAAGTTTATTGTACCAAAAGGACATAAAGATATTTTTAGATTTTCTTTTTTTCCCAGGACAATAACTGAATGGAACAAACTCCCACAAGAGACTGTCTCCAGCCAATCTCTTTGTATTTTTAAAAGTAAACTTAATTAGTATAATTTTATCAGTATTTTAACTTTTACTGTTATTTTTGTATATTTTAGTATAGTTTTATTTTTTAGCTTTTTAGAGTTGGCGTGATGTCGTTCCACGATTTTGCCGACATAATGATATTTAGATTTAGATTTAGATTTAGGGTAATAATGAGTGTGCCCAAAGGGTCATGCAAGTCAATGGGCATAGTGGTATATTAATATATATATATATATATATATATATATATATATATATATATATATATATATATATATATATATAGTACAGTAAGGTAGGGAGGGGATATATTAGCAACTGATTGCCCTAATTACTTAGGATCACCAGCCTATTCCCGTTTGGATGGCGATTCATTAGGGATTTCTGATAAATACAAACAGACAAGGTTAATTTGGGAACAGAAATCAACAACTTATATATATATATATATATATATATATATATATATATATATATATATATATATATATATAAACAAAAGATTGACAGCAACAGCAACAAAAATGAAATAACCTAACAAAAGAAAAGCACATTGCAAAAGCCCTTAAACGGGTTGCCTTATTACGCAAGCAATTGCGGCAGGTTAAAAATACATGTTTAGCTACGCTTTTGAATACAAACCTCTGTATCCACACTTTCTTCCCCCGGTGATGCTACCATTTGATGTGATTCTTGGTCCTGGGAAGAATAAAGAAAATCAAATTGAGGGTGGCTGAAAATGGTTTCGTTATTTTTAAACACCAACTCTTTGATGGATCGATGCTCCAATAATTTTTCGTTTGTTTCCTTGAACATGGTATCGTGAACATTTTTTGACATATAAGGTTACCAAAGCAACAGTAACGCCTCTTAGAAACACCCTTAATTTGGGCTTTATGTGCCTGTAACTAAAGAACGAGTCGGACGACCTCTGTTCTTTTTTTTAAATCGGTACAAAGAGTTCAGAACCCATTAAATTATCGAAAAATTAAAGTGGCTCTGAACCCTATGTACCGTTTTTCTTTTTGTCTTAATTTGCTGCAAGATGGACCTCCATATGCTGATTGCAATTCATTAATAAAATACGGGGACCATCCGGCTCGTTTATGAGTTACAGGCACGTAAAGCCAAAATTAAGGGCGTCTCTCAGAGGCTTTAATGTTGGTACGGTAACTTTGTGCGTCAGGAAATTGGTCACAGCTTGTTGAGACATAGTTAAGAAATTTTTTGGATACCATGTTCAAGGAAACAAACCAAAAATAAAAGAAATTACTGTGACCAACCAAAACAGAAGTAAGCAATGTAATGGGCCAACTAGAATATGAAGCAATTACAAGTTGCCGGTGCATGCAAAGCGCGGGAAAATACGGGTTTGGTTGTGCTTCTCATTGGTTGAGAAAGTGGCGCGAGTTTTTCTGGCCTGAAAAAATGCTCAAATGTGATCTCTAACACTACAGGTGATCATTATGGCTTAATGGCACTTTAGTACGCAACATCCAACACAAATCTCATCGCCCAGTTGACTTGTATCATTTTCATTTCCCCTTCCTGTATCTAGTGCCTGTCAAGACAGAAACCAAGTCTACTAATGTATGTGAAGTTTCCCTGTCTTTTTGCCTTGGTTAATCAGACGGCAATATCTAATGTATTTTCTCTCGGTGAAACAGCAAAACGTTTTGAAAGCTAAACCAATAGTGTTTACAGTTTAGCAAGTGAAATCGAGTAGTCCCCATTTCAACGCCAGTAAGGGGTATGGTCGGACTTAACGTGCATGGGAACTCCGTTCATTAAGCCTTCACTGAATATACAGTTAGCGAGCTGGTTCTTCCAGGGCTCCCATGCACTGACAGTCTAGTGGGCACCTCAGGGGGGCATCGTCTGGAAAGAAATGTAATTTAGTATGAAATCGATATCCGTCTCATGCCATCATTAGTACGACATGTGGGTTCAAATGTCGAATACAGAAACCGGATTATGTAAACAGCTGCTCAAACGTGTTCCTTATTCATGTATTCTAGTGGCTTAAAAATCCACAGCAAGCATGAAAAGAAACTTCAGTCACCATCCAGTGAACCTTGGCTCAAAGGACGCACGAAAAAGAAAAAAAAAATCGAAAGCTAAAAAATACGATTACTTACGTTATGAGGGTGTAGATGTTGCCTGAACTCCGTCAGCATTTGTCGATGTTCAGCCAGGACCTCCATGAGTCCCAGATGCTGTTCTGTTTGCATTTCCGTTTGCCTTCTGAGGAATGTTGCCACTGATGATGTGCTTGCTGCTAATACGGCTGAGGCCATTGTTGTTCCACTTGATTGAGAAATATCTTGTCCTGCTGATAAAGATGCGTTTACTGAGGGAAGGAACGTGGTAACCTGGTTATTGGTATTCTGGTTTCCAACGTTAGCGCTGTAACCTGAGGCACTAAAACCAGCTGGAATAGTGGACATGGAATATCCTTGTAACGGAGCCTGAGAAGAAGACGCATGTGAACCTCGTGGCTGTTGTAGTGTAGAGGTTGGCAAGGAGCCATGAAGGAACGTGGTATCCTGATTATTGGTATTCTGGTTTCCAACGTTAGCACGGTAACCTGAGGCACTAAAACCAGCTGGAATAGTGGACATGGAGTATCCTTGTAACGGAGCCTTAGAAGAAGACGCATGTGAACCTTGTGGCTGTTGTAGTGTAGAGGTTGGCAAGGAGCCATGAAGGAACGTGGTATCCTGATTATTGGTATTCTGGTTTCCAGCGTTAGCACTGTAACCTGAAGCACTAAAACCAGCTGGAATAGTGGACATGGAATATCCTTGTAACGGAGCCTGAGAAGAAGACGCATGTGAACCTTGTGGCTGTTGTAGTGTAGAGGTTGGCAAGGAGCCATGAAGGAACGTGGTATCCTGATTATTGGTATTCTGGTTTCCAACGTTAGCACTGTAACCTGAAGCACTAAAACCAGCTGGAATAGTGGACATGGAATATCCTTGTAACGGAGCCTGAGAAGAAGACGCATGTGAACCTTGTGGCTGTTGTAGTGTAGAGGTTGGCAAGGAGCCATGAAGGAACGTGGTATCCTGATTATTGGTATTCTGGTTTCCAACGTTAGCACTGTAGCCTGAAGCACTAAAACCAGCTGGAATAGTGGACATGGAATATCCTTGTAACGGAGCCTGAGAAGAAGACGCATGTGAACCTTGTGGCTGTTGTAGTGTAGAGGTTGGCAAGGAGCCATGAAGGAACGTGGTATCCTGATTATTGGTATTCTGGTTTCCAACGTTAGCGCTGTAACCTGAAGCACTAAAACCAGCTGGAATAGTGGACATGGAATATCCTTGTAACGGAGCCTGAGAAGAAGACGCATGTGAACCTTGTGGCTGTTGTAGTGTAGAGGTTGGCAAGGAGCCATGAAATGATACCTGTCCACCGTTTACAGGAGGCGGGACTGCGGATGCGATGGAACCATTCATAGCTGCAGAGCCGTTAAGACCGGACGCAAACTGAGAGAAATAACCTGTAGAAACTTGGGTATTTACGGTTGGTGGATTGTTTGTGAATTTGTTGGTAGCAGAGTTATAAAAGGGTACTGATTGTAGATGCATTTGATTCTGGGATTGATTTTGGGAAACGTTTGGGAGCGATGGATTTAGGTAGCCCTGATTAGAACTGGCTGTACAATCGGGAACAATGACAAGAGCTCCTCTTCCAATAGCGTCCCTAAGTTCTCGATGGGATGAAAAAGAAATAAGACGAAGACCTGACCCCTGTGTTCGCTTGTAAAATGAGCATGGAATATCGTTTCCGCTAAGGCTACCAAAATATCGTCTGAGCTGCTGCAAGAGCTCGTTCTCGGAACTAAAGTTCATTGGGCATGGAATTGCTCCGCTCGAATCTGAGCCCACCGGGTACCCAAAGCCTGAACCGGAGTTGGTTAATAAAACTAACTGCGAGTCCAAAGGCACAGATCTGGTTCCAGGGGGAAGGCACATTACGCTTATCTGACCATTTAGTTCATTTCTCCAACTCTGTCGGCCTTGATGCGTATTTCCTCCTGCATTCGATCGAGGGAAATTTATACTCAGTTCGTCGTAGGATGACGAACGGGCCTCTTGTAAAACATCAATCAGACTTTGCCCTGCCAGTCTGACGTTACCACAAGCACCAGCAAATATCATAGAATGGGAAGATGGCAACGCCTGCAAAATCTGTTGATTACTTGCATTACCTACGCCCGGCGTAGGCTGTTGCTGAGGTCGTTGAGGTGGCGGTTGGTGCAGGACATGTTGTTGTGGCGATGTTGATCGTGGTAAGTTTTGAAACTGAGGTTGCTGTTGGAATTGCTGCTGCTGTTGCAGTTCTGGTTGTGGTTGCTGTTGGAGCATTTGAGATGGTTCTGGCAATTGTGGCTGTTGTTGTTGCTGTTGTCCGTGTTGATTAAAGTATTGTAGGTGTGACGGGAACTGTTGCTGTTGCTGTTGCGGCTGAAATTGCTGCTGTTGCGCCTGGAGGTGCTGTTGTTGTGCCTGCAGTGGTTCTTGTTGTTGTTGTTGTTGTTGTTGCAGATGCTGCTGTGGCGTTAGCTGATCCAGCTGTGGTTGCAATTGACCATTGGGATTTTGTTGCCCATCCCGAGTACTAATGGGTAAGAAAATGACGGTGCATGTCAACCGATAAGAGTGAAAACTCGTCTTTTTTAACATGAAGGTGTGTAAGTGGCGCGTTTGAGAAGGGATCATATTATTAGTAATTAGTAATTATTTATCTACCGGTAAATAATAATCTATACTCGAAGTAGTTCAATTGTTTGTTTTTCTTTGCATGAGAACGAATGAGTGCCGGCTTTACTCCGCATGGCTGACTGTCTTTCGACGAGCCTCAACAGTGTTAAGAAACTTATGCCCTTATGTTATTGTGACAAGTGATCTTGTTATTGACAAGAATTCTTGAATATCACTTGTGTTTTCAGAAGTGCCAAAAATTGTTCTCGCTGCGTCTGAAAACAAGCTCTTATCAGTTAATAAATGAACAAATGCTAATTAATGGGTGTCTCATCAAATAAAACGGTAAAGTAGCAAGGGGTTTCCGAAAACAGTCTACGATGAGGCCAAGAGAGCGAAAATGTGACAACTAACAAATTTGTACCTGTTGGAGCGAATGTGATTAGTGATCGCTACGGGACGTAACCCGTAGCGATCCCGGTTTGTGAAATTTTTGAAAACGGGAAAAACATCATACTTGGGCCAGCAGACGGAATTTGGGAAATTTTGCCTCAACTGAGTATAAATCAGGAATCACTGCCATAACTGTCATTGAAGACAATGGAACACGAAATCAGAACATACAAGTGGGCTTTCTAGCCATGGACGGACAAGGATTTTCCAACCACTCTAAATAATTTCCAATTTTTTGGCGATCGATACGCGTAATATCTCAGTGTATAGCGGTACTCGTTTAGTGGCACTTGTGAGAGTATTTTTCCGGCTGAGCTTCTAATTCCAAGTTCGCAGTCAAGCCCGAAATCAAGTCAAGCTTGTCCATCTTTCATAAATTGTATGAAAGAGACAAATCTGTCGATGATTTTGTGCTTGTAAAAATTCAATAATACTGTTAAGGTTCGACAGGACGTTATCACTCCCGTTTTTAGCTCATTCATTGCGTCATTGCGTCATAGCGCAATAAATGAGTATAGTGGGCATCAAATGTGGAATGGAATGTGTAGACAAAATATGTTGTAGACGCGTAGACGGAAATAAACGAGGGATCCGAACGAGGCTGCGGCCGGAAGTAATTTTGCACGCTTACCCTCCCCTTTAGTAAATTGAAAATTAACTTCGATAAAGCTGAATTACACATGTGCAAGAATACAAATCTTTCTACAGTCTTACAAATAAACAAATAACATCAAATCGCAATTTCGGCAGTTCTAAAGTGAGTAACGTGGATCGAAAACCCGAAATCTTCACAAATACAAAGTAAAAACGAACGATAAAATCCGAAGTTTCGGAGTAGTCATGACTCCATTATTAAGGAAAATATAAACGAGATCATGCAAATTACAGCATTTAAAGCGATTTTGGCGCGAAAAAATTAACATAAGAGGGTGCGAAGATTATAAAAATACTTTCGCACGAATGGAGTCTGATTGCACGTTGAGATTTGGCTTTAAAGCTCTTATAAAAAGCATTTCGTACACTAAGCAGTCAAATTTAGTTTTGCATTTCTTAAGCACTTGGAAACGCTTTAGCAGGTCCTGAGGCATTGTTCCGTGCATGTTCTTGTAGTGTTTGGCAATGGCGGAGGATTGTTGTTTGTGTCCTTTTACACGATTATGTAAATGGCCGCGTGTGTAACCTACATAACGCGCATCGCACAGGTCACATTGACTGAAACCATAAACACACTCCTGATTTACAATTGGTGGTTTTGTTTCTTTAACATTAAGTTCTTGTTCAATTTTCCGGCTCACAAACACAGGCTGGATGGTGGTATGTATTTTTAGGCTCAAATTATTAAGTTGTTTCCTCACACTATCCGCTGAGATTCGTCTTTGAATGGTAAAACCACTCGAATCGTGTCATTTGTCTCTTGAGATGGTGATAAAGGTTGCTGCTGATCGCAAAACTTCGAGTCAACGAAACTTTTGATGGTAGAATTAACAAGATGTTTAGGATACTTCAGCCTTGAGAATACTGTTTTCAAACGGTCACATTCATCGGAAAAATGTGTCCAAGATGAAGACAAACGATGTGCTCTATCAAGCATAGTTCTCAGTAGACCCTTTTTATACCGGGGTCTACTGAGATCTATGCTAATTCTACCATCAAAAGTTTCGTTGACTCGAAGTTTTGCGATCAGCAGCAACCTTTGTCACCATCTCAAGAGACAAATGACACGATTCGAGTGGTTTTACCATTCAAAGACCAAATCTCAGCGGATAGTGTGAGGAAACAACTTAATGATTTGAGCCTAAAAATACATACCACCATCCAGCCTGTGTTTGTGAGCCGGAAAATTGAACAAGAACTTAATGTTAAAGAAACAAAACCACCAATTGTAAATCAGCAGTGTGTTGTTTATGGTTTTCAATGTGACCTGTGCGATGCGCGTTAAGTAGGTTACACACGCGGACATTTACATAATCGTGTAAAAGGACACAAACAACAATCCTCCGCCATTGCCAAACACTACAAGAACATGCACGGAACAATGCCTCAGGACCTGCTAAAGCGTTTCCAAGTGCTTAAGAAATGCAAAACTAAATTTGACTGCTTAGTGTACGAAATGCTTTTTATAAGAGCTTTAAAGCCAAATCTCAACGTGCAATCAGACTCCATTCGTGCGAAAGTATTTTTATAATCTTCGCACCCTCTTATGTTAATTTTTTCGCGCCAAAATCGCTTTAAATGCTGTAATTTGCATGATCTCGTTTATATTTTCCTTGATAATGGAGTCATGACTACTCCGAAACGTCGGATTTTATCGTTCGTTTTTACAGTTTTATGTTTTAAGAAACCTCTTTTAATACAAATACAAAGTACAGCTGAAAAAGAGGAGTTATAAGCAATGTAACTAAAAAGATTCAAGAAAAATACTGAAATTGTTCATTGTTCTTATTGTTTTGACATCCCGTGATACTCTGGTGTATAAGTTTTCGCCTTCTACGTTATAAGTAGAGCATTGTTTGATTTAGAAAGATATGCATTTATATGGAAACTAAAACTGGTACATTGTATGGCTGAACCTCTCACAAAGATGAACTTTGAATATACTTGTAAACGTTGTTATATTATTGTACGCATTTTCAGTAAAAATGCGTGTAAATTTGCGAGCAGTGCGCAACATTATACTTCACCAGCATCTTGATATGCAAATAACGAAACGTGACCCGTTCATTAAAAAGTTGTCATTCTTTATCTTTGTTTAGATAAACTATATCAACTACATGTGGTGTGCTAAAGAATTCTATAATAATATACAAGGTTCAATACGCCATGCAAACTCTTCATGCATTTTAACGAGAGATTTACTGCCATTTTGAATTTTACGATTCCTAAACTGCGATGAAAATATTTCACGTGACCTTTCTATCCTTATCATAGCGTGAGACCTCCAATGCGTCTCCAATTGATAAGTTTTCTCAACAGAGAATCTGTTATTATTACTTGAACTCGCATTTACTAAACAAATAGGTAGCCTTAGGGCTACATGTGTGGGATACCACAGTACTATATACATAAAAAAAAAAACAACTGATCGAGTAGCTCAATAATTGGTTATAATGAATGAATAAGGCTGACTTGTCCATTCAAACGTATACAATAAACATATAATTAATCCACATAATTGCTTCAGGGTAGTGATAGCAAGTCAAAACCAACGTCTCTTGAGGTCATTATTTGTTGAATCACTGAGTGGAAAATCAGTCTAGAATCACTTTACCGCGAGCAAATCTAAACTTTCGTTCAAACCAGCGCAATTCAACCATGGCTCGGATGAAACATGAAACATGCTTTCACTTGTCGCTTTCTCAACTTCTGCCAGTTCATTTATACGTAATCACAGACAGTATACAGTAATTGCGAACAGTTACCACAACCAGTTGAAATTTTCATCCCGAGAATTACTTGTTTATAATTTCGCTCACTTTGCCCTGCTGAGTGCTTTTGTTACCAAATACTTTAGAATTTTATCACAAAGCTCAGATAGACATGGATGTGCAAATTGCTGTTCGGCTTTCAACTAACAAGCTCAAAAACTACTTAGCGCTGTTACTTAAATTGTCCATTACAATGAACAAGAGGCTACAATTAGCCTAAACTCGGGCTTGCAAAAAACAGTATTGTATCCCTAACTGGAAGTCTGTCTTTCTTACATCGGACGCATTGTGTTTAGCTTGTGTTGGAGTCTATTTCTTTAGACCCCTATCAACATATATTCCTCTAAAATACAGCTCAACCATTGAGAACAATAATTATAACACTTGTAAAAAATATTTCTAAAAGAACAAGAAAAAGAGAAACAGAAAAAATAAAGCCCGTGATATATACCACTAAAGGACATCGAACCCGGGTTAGCTACGTCACAGGCAGGAACAATGACCTTTAGGCCACAGAGGTTTATCATTATGCAAGGTGATAAAAATAGTGTATTGATTCCAAAAAAAAACTAAGCACGCTTGTTTTCGCTTCGATGGATAATTGTTTGAGAAAGGAAACGCTTATCGAACGATGTAGGATTTTTTCGCATAAATGTGAATGGAGTCTCGGTGAAATGTGAGTAGAAAATTAATTAGCAGAGTGAAACTGTTTACAAATACGTCAATCCAGGGTCATTTGAAACATAAGAAAGGAACGTTTCTGGACAGTTTCAAGCCGCTAGTACATTTGTAAAAACTAATCGCTTATCATTCAAAAATTAAAGTCCAGAAATTGAGATATTGTGGGAAAATAGTAAATTAACTACCTGTCAAACAAAATCTCAGGGGTGTGTGATATCCCGTACTTGAGTTATTCAACAAAATGTACATCTCAATGGAGCGGATACGGGGAACACGGCAGTCCATCTGGAGTTAAATTTTGGTCATGTTAAAAGCTTTCTTCTCGCTGTTGAACTTGCAAACATTCGTATAGACACTTCTCTTAACATATTAGTTGTTCAGACTTCAAAGACACAAGGTGAATCGACGTTTTCCGATACGTGACAACAAGTATCATTCTTGCTGTTGATATGAGATTTATACTTCCGAATCACTCGGCCGTGAAAGGTCAAACTCCCTTTGTCTGTAGTCTCTAATTTTTGGCGCTCCCCTCGCGTCGCGTCTCCTCGCAACTTCGCGCGCGCACGTGTCTTTCGTCCGCCCCACAATCCATCGCCAAAATTAGAGACTACTCGCAATTGCAATCATTCGCATAGACACTTCTCTTAACATATTGTTTGTTCAGACTTCAAAAGACACAAGGTGAATCGACATTTTCCGATACGTGACAACAGGCATCACTCTGTTAAAAATAGTTAGCGCTTGCGCAGAAACGCCGGAAGTGCACTTTGTGGATGATACTCGACGACGAAAAAGAATAACCGTCGGTAATCTTAGACCCGGGCGACGCGCGAGACGCGCGCAGCCCGAGTAATGAGCTGGCTCCAAGAGCCCTTTGATTTGATGACTCGCATCTGGTCTGCTTCATTTCACCTATCGCGACGTTAACCCATAAGTACGACCCCAGAAAAGTTGCTAAAATCTTTGTTACTCGGGTTCCGTTTTTAAACTTTTGCCGGCGAAAGTTTTGTTCGGCAAAACGTTGTTTAAGCAGGGGTACCCAACGATAGGTTTCGGTAGAGATCTTTTCGGGGAGGGTATTTCGCCTTGGACTTTCGGCGTCGATTAAAGAGTGCACTCGGATTTCCATAACTAAAACGTGGCCTAAACGATTGGAGAAATCGATCTTAACCCTTGAGGTTTTCGGAAAGGTCGTACTTGCCGTTTTTGGCAGTCAAAAACGTCAGCTAGCATTTGCGGAAAATAAATAGTTCCCTAGAAAGTTCGTGGAAAATTCATTTTAGCTAACATTTTCTCAAAGGAAGATTTTGTTCCCTTACATTATCGGGCAATTAAAATTTCGGCTAAGGAATCCGAACGGATGAAATTCTTCTAGCTAACGAAAACATCACTTTAAACAGACTTCGAACATCAAAAGGTACTTAAAATGCCTTTCTACAGCTTTTGGTTGTTTGGCTTGTTGGGTGCGACCTACCGTACCTGTGCATGCCCCCGGTGGGGGGGGGGGGTACTCCCTTATATGTGCTGTGTAGGTATGAAATAAGGTATCGATTTTGACCATTTTGGTCTGAAATAGGGTATGGTCTGTGCGCTCTTGTCTTGAATTCGGTACGTTTTTTACAAGAAGCTACTTCTTCATCTTTAGCCGATAAGTCAATCAACAAAAGCCCTTCTTTATTGTCTTTCTTTTAATTATGTTTACGCTAACTGTGTACGTGAAATAGGTCTGAAATAGGGTATCAAATTTTTGGTCAGGTCTGAAATAGGGTAGGGAAAATTGCCGACTTTGGTCTGAAATAGGGTAAGGGTTCCAGGAAGCGGGCCGCACACCCCCACCCAATTTTTCTGGGAGTACGCCCACCCCCCCCCCCCCCCCCTCCGGGTGCATGCCTTTTAGCTGTTGCAAAGTTTTAAATAAACCCAAACCTTAAAGTACTTTTTGAGTCAGATGGACGCCTGGGGAGACAGCATTTTGTACAAGGGATGCAAGGCGATAACATCAGTTCATTCGTAATAATTCGTTATTTAGAACTCAATTTTCTATGTAAGGTTACTTTAAACCTCCAGGGGTCACAAATCGCTCCTATGAGCGTCGTTTTTAAAGAACCCCCAGAAAACTGTATATCAGTGGAAGATAATAAACCTTAGAATCTGAAAACATCTCTAACCTTAGCAATTTTTGTTTGATAAGTAAACTGACAACGTTTGAGCAACCAAATGATTAGCCCCTGCTTTACCAATGACATCCAAAGAAAAGGGATAATATCGTTCAGGAGATAATAGGCTAACAAAGTGTGTGAAGCATTGTAAGGTTGTTCAATAGAATACTTTTCCATGCGAGTCACGCGGTTGCACGACGCGGGAAAAATATTTCGTATTTTGTAAAAGCTTCACACACTTGAAGAACATTTTCGCCAAATTTCGTTTAAATCCAATAAATATAGACTTGTCATCGGTTCGTGTCTGTTTCTTTCCATTGTATCAGATATCCATGGACCCCTATCAACCATATATCCCTTGTAAATTGCTTTACAGCTCAACCATTTATAACTTACAATAATTATAACACTTGTAAAGAAAGATATTTTAAAAAGACACGGTGACTTTAGCGGGAGTGAAATCCGGAACTCCTACATTACAAGCGGGGACGATGACCGCTAGTACACAGTCATTCTGCATAGCTGGTTAGGTAAAAATAATTTACTTATTCCAAAATGACTATTATTAGTTAGTGCTTGCGCTGAAACGCCGGAAGTGAGCTTTGCGAATGAAACTCGACGACGACGACGACGAAGAAAAACGGAGCTCATTTTCAGACTCGGGCGGCGCTCCTCGTCCGAGTAAGTAAATCCTTTATTGACCAATTTTGTTCGGTCAAGATGGCGGGATATTGGCCTCGCTCTTTTTTGCGTGTTTATGGTCCTCGACTTCGTCTCGGTCCATAAACACGCAAAAAAAAAAAGAACTTGGCCAATATCCCACCGTCTTAACCTCACGCTTGGTCAATACTGTAAAAACTCTATTAAGCTCCCGGGGGGGACTTATTTCATTTCAGGCCTCATTGACGGGGGGCTTATTAGCGAGGGGGCTTAACAGAGAGAGAGAGAGGGGGGGGGACTTATTTCAAATCTTAAACCCTTCGTTCTCGTTTTTAAATATTTTTTGTACTAGACTCAAACAACTGCAGTGAGATTTTATTATTTAATACAGAGTAGCAAACAGTATTATGTGTTTGAGTGTATATTTGTTTAAATACAAACCAACCGGGCGTCATGAAGTGGATTTCGTAAGAGGGAATAGCATGGACTACCGTATTTACCCGTGTATAGTGCCCACCCTATTTTTCAAGACAATTTTCCAAAAATAAAATAAATAGCAAGAAACCGATCTGTTAAATAACCACCATTTGGTCAGAGTAAATAGCAAGAAACCGATCTGTTAAATAACCACCATTTGGTCAGAGAAAATTCTCACGGCTGGAGTTATCTACTCGCGAAAAACAAACACCGGTACAAATTTTCTGCCGGTTCGTGTTTAGCCATTGGTTAAAAAAATCCCATCTGTTTTAGTTAAAAAGCGTATTTCTCCGACATTCAAAAAGCTTTCGGTCACTATGAGGTTGTTATGACTTTGGTAAAGGTTGTGTTTCGTGTACCGGTGTCACAGCGGATTTGGACCCCTCCCGCGGATTCAGACGCCCCGGTCAAGATCCGCTAGCGGATTTGGATCCCCCGGTCCAGACCCGCTAGCGGATTTGGACCCCCTTTCGCGGATCGGGACCCCCCTGAAAACAAGCGTTCTATTGAGTAAGGTAATAAAATTCCTTTGAAAATTGTTTATAGAGTTGTTAAAAAAAAAAGCAAATAAAAATATGGAGGCAGTTTTTTCTTTTCAAATAATCGTTAATACTTAGTGCAAAAAAGAACCTACTACGCTATTTTGTATCTATAAATTTCGAAAACCAAACTTTCTTAACAATAAATTACAATACTTTCTACTATAACTGAATTAAAGCGAGTTTTATAAAAACTGTATTTACATGACCAAATGCGAAAATGGTAATTTGCTGTAATTTTATGATAATAAATAAGTTAACAGCAACGAATTTTTAAGACTTGCATTCTTGCATTCTTAAATTTTGAAAACTTGAAGTCTTAGACTACAGTTCTTACAGTTCCGAAGGAAAACAATTCCTGTGAAGTGCAGTCAAGTAAGTTTTTATGCAGGGAAGAGAAATGCGTTTTCCAACCAAAAAGTGTTACTTTAAAAAGTAGCACCTCCTTTGTTAAAGCGCTGCCCATTCAACCTATACAAATTCAGTATCCCGGAAAATGAACGAAAACAAGATTTTAAAATTGCATCTACTTTATGAAAGGCCGCAGTGGATGCTTTAAACAACTTTACAGTTCTCTGCGCTTTATGCTAACGGTCAATTTTCCTGATCCGCGATATGCGAATAACAGCTAAGTAAGTTATAATGGGGGGTCGAAATCCGCGAAGGGTGGATTTGGTCCCCCGGGGGCCCATATT
Organism: Pachyseris speciosa; assembly: GCA_016490735.1. NCBI lineage: Eukaryota > Metazoa > Cnidaria > Anthozoa > Scleractinia > Pachyseridae > Pachyseris > Pachyseris speciosa. The sequence goes on along the minus strand of JAEMWC010000080.1, from coordinate 1,457,682 downwards.
CGCTCGCGGATTTGGACCGGGGAGTCCAAATTTGCTAGCGGATTTGGACCGGGGGTCCACATCTGGGGAGGGGGGGGGGTCCAAATCTGCTAGGACACCGGGATCACTAATTTGTTAATTACAAAAGGCAATCGAACTCTTCGTGGGTGCTGTGTAAAAATTTTCCCTTTCATTCGCTGACACTTTATGTTTTCACGTATCCGAATGCTAAATCGAGGTCAACAAATGATAATGGGGAATGGCATGTGGCATGACTTGCGGAATCGCATAATTATGCGGAATGTAACATATGCAAAATAACGCGAAGAAATTAATTCAGCTCAAAAAGTTTTAAAATTATTCTACAACCTAACACAGAGAATAGGGATATACCTCACAAATTAATGTGATTTGGTAAGCTGAAGCCACTCTAAAGGCACTAAGGCCACATGGTAGCGGGCATTACCCCTTAAATCTACCAAAGCAAAGATTGAGCCCAAGCATTAGCAGCCATGGACAGCTGTTTCGGCCTTGTTAGGCCTCATCAGCATGGCATAGCTAATGCTCAGGCTCAAGTACCCACATATCCATAAAACAAGCAGTGAAAACGTAAAGCTTATGGGATGTGGCTGGAGTGACAAGGATATACCTCACAAATTAATGTGATTTGGTAAGCTGAAGCCACTCTAAAGGCACTAAGGCCACAGAGAATAATCGCAAGCTAGCCGTCGATCTCGGTCACAATTACTCTTCACCGGCCATGCTTTCTTATGAACTCTTGAGGTGATTAAATTTTAACTTGAGTTTTGCTTTCATAGGATTAGTCTGTTCGGGAATGATAGTCAATGATATTTCCAGTGTATTTGTGCGAATCGTTCGCGGCTGCGAGACAAGCGAGCTTTTGCCGTCTTGTCAATTTCACAGTGTTGGTCAAACTCTTTGACAGTTTTATACCTGCCAAATTTTTACTCGGGCTGCGCGCGTCTCGCGCGTCGCCCGGGTCTAAGATTACCGACGGTTCTTCTTTTTCGTCGTCGAGTATCATCCACAAAGTGCACTTCCGTATCCGCTCCATTGAGATGTACATTTTGTTGAATAACTCAAGTACGGGATATCACACACCCCTGAGATTTTGTTTGACAGGTAGTTAATTTACTATTTTCCCACAATATCTCAATTTCTGGACTTTAATTTTTGAATGATAAGCGATTAGTTTTTACAAATGTACTAGCGGCTTGAAACTGTCCAGAAACGTTCCTTTCTTATGTTTCAAATGACCCTGGATTGACGTATTTGTAAACAGTTTCACTCTGCTAATTAATTTTCTACTCACATTTCACCGAGACTCCATTCACATTTATGCGAAAAAATTCCTACATCGTTCGATAAGCGTTTCCTTTCTCAAACAATTATCCATCGAAGCGAGAACAAGTGTGCTTGGGTTCGATGTCCTTTAGTGGTATATATCACCGGCTTTATTTTTTCTGTTTCTCTTTTTCTTGTTCTTTAGAAATATTTTTTACAAGTGTTATAATTATTGTTCTCAATGGTTGAGCTGTATTTTAGAGGAATATATGTTGATAGGGGTCTAAAGAAATAGACTCCAACACAAGCTAAACACAATGCGTCCGATGTAAGAAAGACAGACTTCCAGTTAGGGATACAATACTGTTTTTTGCAAGCCCGAGTTTAGGCTAATTGTAGCCTCTTGTTTTTTTTTTTGGAATCAATACACTATTTTTATCACCTTGCAAAACGATAAACCTCTGTGGCCTAAAGGTCACTGTTCTTGCCTGTGACGCAGCTAACCAGGGTTCGATGTCTTTTAGTGGTATATATCACGGGCTTTATTTTTCTGTTTCTCTTTTTCTTGTTCTTTTAGAAATATTTTTTACAAGTGTTATAATTATTGTTCTCAATGGCTGAGCTGTATTTTAGAGGAATATATGTTGATAGGGGTCTAAAGAAATAGACTCCAACACAAGCTAAACACAATGCGTCCGATGTAAGAAAGACAGACTTCCCTCTATTCTTTTGTTTAGCGCTAAGTTAGGGATACAATACTGTTTTTTGCAAGCCCGAGTTTAGGCTAATTGTAGCCTCTTGTTTTAATTTATAGGCGTGACATTTTTCTCCTGAGAGTGCCAGGATTTTTCGCGCCATTTTGCATACATTATATTCCGCATAATTATGCGATTCCGCAAGTCATGCCATATGCCATTCCTCCTCTTACCCTCGCCGCTGTGAAATGCACCTCCGACGATTTTCAGTTGTTAATAGATTTTGAATCTTCGACAGCCTCTGCAAAACATACCACACTTATTTTGTCTTCGATCTGAGCTGCTGTACTTCGAGCAAAATAATTTTAAACAAACTTTGGCTCAAAAATGTGCGTTTCAGAGGTCCAGAGGTGGCAAGAGAGTCCAAGGTACGGAACTTGATATCGTAAACGGGTTCATTATGCAATTTATTGGCGCTCGCATAGACGCTGGCGTCTTTTAATCTGCTACACCATGTCGACGAGTCCCAATAAGGACGAAACAGCTGTCCATGGTTGGAACCCTACTTTATAGAGTTTCAGTCATGTTGGTGTCTTGCAAAGTCAACTTTTCTCACGTAGTATCAGCCTTGCTTGTTGCATGTATATTTAAAAGGGCCTTTCATTAAAATATTTCGAATACACATACCTTATGACTGTACTATTTTAATTTATTGAACGCTACCTGTTTTAGGTATACGAAAAAGGTACTATTTGTCGAAGGAAGGTATACGAAAGGGGTACCTTTTGTGTCACAAATGGTATTTAAAAGGGTAAGGGGTCGGATCTCGGGGTGGAGCCTCCCCGTATTATTTTTTTAGTACCCGCCTCTCCCCGCCCTGGGGGAACGTCTCCAGACTTTTGTACTCTGGGGTTGGCAGGTATGAGAATATCCGGCCGGTTTTTCCAGCCAGTTTATCGGTTGTAATTTAAAAGCAGCTGTGATAGGTTATTTGCTTGTTCGTTATAAGAACGGCATGGACAACACCCTTTTGAATTCTTGTTTACCGGTTTTTTATCCTTTGTTAACCACATGCGTATGCAAATTAGGGAAGCGATCAAGAAACAAAAGGTTCCGTGTATAATACGCAGCGCAAATTTCATGAAAAAAATCTTAGGAAAAAAGTGTGCATTATACACGGGTAAATACGGTAATTACAAAATCTCATGTCCCAAAGGAGAGGGGGGCTTATTACAAACACCGACTTCCAAACGGGGGGCTTATTAGAGAAGGGATTAATAGAGACGAGATGCCTTTTACGGTAACCTGTACGAACCTGTACCATAGTTAGTAGAGGAGACTGGTTATAAAAGCCGGCGAACTTTAAATTGGTATATCACGTGATCCTGACCGTGCACACACAATTCAAAGTTGGCGGCTTGCGAGCTGTTGGACATTAGTTTCGAATTTTGTGGACATCGAACGGCCACTTCATCGAAATATCATGTGAAGCGTATTTCTCAGTGCTGCCAGGCGACAACTGCGCCGTTTTTGGTTGAGGTTCTGGTTGAGGTTCGTGCAGGAGAACGAAGGGAATCGGCATTTTCAAGTTACCTTTGGCGAAAGGAACTGAAGGACGAAGCTCAGGGAAATGGCGAGACAAATGCATAGATGCCAACCCCAAAATTTGAAAAGCGGGAGACATTGATATGAGTCGACTTTTATTTAAGTTGTTCTGGTTGACTTACAGATATCGGTTCTCGGGATTGTCTCGCGACTGTTTGACAGTGCAACCAAAAAAAAAGGGTCCATCACAGGATACGTAAAAAGAGGGAGACTTATGTACCAAAGCGGGAGAGCAGGATTGTCTCGCCATTGTTTAACAGTGCAAACAAAAAAAAAAAAAGGTCCATCACAGGATACGTAAAAAGCAGCAGATTTATGTACCAAAGCGGGAGAGCGGGAGAGCGGGAGACGAGGCAAAAAAGCGTAAGCCTCCCGCCAAAAGTGGGAGAGTTGGCATCTATGCAAATGGCTTGGAGAGATCAAGAAGACAAGAGATATGGATCAGGCTTTGAGGACGCTGATCAAGAACGACAAAATATATACCCTTGAGGATTGTACGTGAGGATATTAAAATATGTAAGTATGACTTTGTTTTCTCCCAGATCGTAGGGATAGTTTTTCAAGCATCTTCTAGGCTTTCATGCACGTACCTTTCGTTGTAATTGCAATTCTTCCTGTTGTTCCTTGAAATGCTTGAAAAGCTCTAGATTTTAATTTTAGATTTCAAGGACGCTTAAAAAGCCCTTGAAAAGAAGAATTTCTGGTGAGATTGCTCAAAAATAATGAAAACCCCTTGAAGTTTTGTTCAAATTTGAAATCACGTTTGATTATTTCGAAGTCAGTAAGCCTTAATTTTATGTGCCATTTTACATCTGGGGCTGCTTTTTTGAAGTTGCTATTGACCAATGAAAGCATTTTAAAACTTAGTGCAAGACAAAGTAAACTTGCTATGAACACTCCTTGAAAACTCAGTTTTTGGTGCTTGAATACTCCTTAAATTTTATGAACACAAACCAGTACAGACTATGTATAATGTTGATATTAAATATTTGTATGTATGAATTCCACATCCTGTTTACAAAACAGTTTTGGAATTTTTCTCCTTTTTACTCGGGCCATAAGGCAGTGAGTCTAGGATTCGGCTCTGTTCTTTCTTTTTAGTTAACACGTGCCACTACACAGAAGCGGTTAACAGAAGGTAACATATTAACGTATTAACAGAACGTCACGTATTGTACATTTAACATGAGTGGCCTCATGCAACCCTGCACAGAAAGTTGAAAGATGTTTTCAGAGCTCAAATTCGGTTCTTTTTCATTGTTTTTCTGCAAGAGATGCTTTGGAGGTTTCTGTGACCATATCTCAAATCCGAAACCGTTTGATAAGCGTTTTCTTTCTATTTTCTTTTGTCTTTGTGTCATGATTTGGCCAGGGCACGTGTCCAACAGGTTTTGGAATACACATATTTTTATCTCATTAGCTATGCTGAACGTCTCTGATGCAGATGACCCGAGATCGACTCCGGCTAGTGGCACCTCTCGCACTTTTTTAATTGTTTTTTTTGTTGTTGTTGGTTTTGTGTGTGTGTGTGTTTCTCTGCTTTTTATGCAAGTGTTGTTATTATTATTGCTATCAATGGTTGAGTTGTAAGACAATTTTGTACTTTTAAAGAGATATATGTTGATAGGGGTCTGTGATATACACTGCAAACAAATAGACTCGAACACAAGCGCAATGCGTCCGGTGTAAGAAGTACAGACTTCTCTCTTTTCATGTCTTTTCTTTTGCTTAGCGCTAAATACTGTTTTTTTTTTTTTGCAGATTAGGCTAATTATAGCCTCTTGTTATAATGTAAAATGGAATTGTTTTGATTTTGAAAATGATTTCATTCTCAATGTTATTACAGGTTCTAGTTCTTGGTGGAATTCCTTGAATACCTGAGACAGTGGAATGAGAATACAGAGAACAGACCTCGTAACTTCAGCCAAAATGCAAGGGCGTGGATGTGTCTGTCTTGACACATGTATGAGGGCTTAAATATTTCAGTTCAATCAGTCACTGAGGTTGTCAAATTCTTGTTACAAGAGGGACACGAGTTTGTGTCGACAGAAAATTTCTGCCAGGATCCAGTATATAGGAGTACTTTGGTAAGCAGCGCCAACTGGGAAGGCGGAACTATGACGCGCCAAAACGGATATTAGTACTTCCTTGATATATATAAGACTTCTTCTTAATATATAATACTTGTTTCATATAGATATAACTCGACGTAGAAATATCCAACTTGTTTCCAAATAAACGCAACATCTTGTAAATATATAAAATTTTCTTTTGAATATTTATATAACTTGAGGCTCACATACAAAACTTGTTTCAATTATTTGACTTGGTTCACACAAATAGGACTTGTCAGCTCATAAAACTTCTTATCGATTAGATTATTGCAAATCGATACCACAGGTAATATCCAGGGTTCTGGAAAACGGGTTTACCTAAAACCGTAATCCGGAATCCGGAATCCAGAATGGAAAATCAGGAATACGAAATACGAAATCCGGAAAACGGAATGTAAAGAAGTTTGGTAGAAAATTTTAACAAAGGTTGAAGTCGCTTGGGCAATAATATGGTCAACAAATTATACGATGACTTAGCCTGAGTTTTGCAGCAATCAAGCCCATGAAGGTTATTCTAGGACTTTGGTTTTGCCTTTAATAAACCACCTGATTCCTTTAAAGACACGGCTTTCAATCACACCACAACGATACTAATCAATGTATTGTGCATTTTAAACATTTTAAAATCAAATCATTTTAATTAAAAGCGCCTTCTCTTCTTTTTGTCGATGAAAAGTGTTAGGCCTGTCCACAAATTGACGGCAACTTTTTGAACAACTTTCAATTTTCGATCAACCTTTTTTTTATTTCGAGCAGCTTTTTTTTCCGTTTTCAATGTTTAGTTATTCATTTCAGCTTGATCTTTGTAAAACAAGAGCTATTTTGTGCTTATTATTTTGAATGCTACGTGGCCAAAAAGCAGAGAAAAATCACTTTGCATATTTTGACTTAATTGCGCGTGGGAACGCGTTGCTACATGCCCGAATGTTTGGGTTTTGAGTGGCCGTCGATAAAACGGGGAGTATGGGACATTCCTGAACATCCCGGTACATTCCGGAACATCTCCAAAAGACGAAGAAAAATATACAGAAAAAAGAAACTAACACGAAATAAATATAATCCGAGAGATTAATTGGAGATAAAAAGAAGACAAAAAAATTATTTATAAGAATAGGTTTGGTTAACAATTTAACTATAGAACATTGCGAAAATATTGAAAAACGTAAAACCATCTCGGTTAAAATTTAAAAAGGTTTGAAAAAAGACAACGTTTCGACGTTCTCATAACGTCATTTTCAAGTCGAAAGTGACTAAAGTTAAGAACGAATACAAATGTAAAAGAATTCCTAAGAGACTCAAGCGGTTACGTAATGTGATGTGAATGAATAATAAAATGATAAAATATGTCACGAAAAAAGTTTTGCACGAATGGAGTCTTTCTGAGTATTTAACTCAGGGTTCAATTCCTTAATGAAAAGCAGTTTTTCAATATTTTCGCAATGTTTTATAGGTAAAAAATTATTTATTACAGAAAAAGGGACGTTTATAAATGCCCCACCTGGAAATGATAGCTATGGGGGCTGGGTGAGGATTGTTTTAGCGCTTTCGTTTGCTTACAACATTTTCAGAAAGATTCACCCTTATACCGTCATCTGTCATTGCTCTTTTTTTCGAGGGGCTTTCCAAGAGTCGCTTCTTTGCTGAAACCTAAGTTAGTATGGTACCCAATATACCTTGAAACTTTAAGATAGGAACCTCGAGCACGTGAAATCCGCTGCTCTCCACTTCTGATCGGTTAAGGATATCTACAACAACTGAGGACTCCGTCAGGCCTAGTTTCAGTTTCAGTTTATTTTTTTGCCACTTATTGTTATTTTAAATTACAAGATAAATATGTATTTAACTACAAGAGATATTAAATAATCGATAAGAGAAAAGCATTAGGCGAGGATGGCCATATAGAAACCATTAGGGTTTATTCGGGCTACAGGCACCTCAAGAAAATACATCTATAAAATGATAATTTAGGCGTGTCTTAATTAAT
>JAEMWC010000080.1:1430000-1447500 GCA_016490735.1 Pachyseris speciosa | reverse complement strand
CAGTCTTACAAATAAACAAATAACATCAAATCGCAATTTCGGCAGTTCTAAAGTGTGTAACGTGGATCGAAAACCCGAAATCTTCACAAATACAAAGTATAGCTGAAAAAGAGGAGTTATAAGCAATGTCAGATTCAAGAAACAAACTGAAATTGTTCATTGTTCTTATTGTTTTGACATCTCGTAATACTCTGGTGTATAAGTTTTCGCCTTCGACGTTATAAGTAGAGCATTGTTTGATTTAGAAAGATATGCATTTATATGGAAACTAAAACTGGTACATTGTATGGCTGAACCTCTCACAAAGATGAACTTTGAATATACTTGTAAACGTTGCTATATTATTGTACGCATTTTCAGTAAAAATGTGTGTCAATTTGCGAGCAGTGCGCAACATTATACTTTACCAGCATCTTGATATGCAAATAACGAAACGTGACCCGTTCATTAAAAAGTTGCCATTCTTATTCATAACCGGTGAAGCGGCAAATTCGAAAGCGCGCGTGCCTTGAAATGTCCTGAATAAGAGAAGAAAGGGCCCAAATTGGCCCACTAGGGCTGATAAAACTTAGTTTTCTGATTTCCAGGAGTTATAACTTCAACTTTCACGCGCGGCGTTTGGAAGAAGAAGGTTGTACCTTCAATTTAAGCCGAGAAGTAAGTGGATATAGAAGGTATAAGGATTCGCCTTTTGCGTTTTAAACTGGACAAAAATCGGCCATTTTTTCTATGGGGGCCGTTTTCAACAGCAACTTTTTCACTATCTAAACGCCCTTTCGAATTTTCACGCACGGCAAATGGAAGATGGATCTCTTCCGGAACAAAATCCGTTTCAACTTCGAAAATTGGTCAACAAGAACCTTTCGCCTTTTGAGTTTAAAAACTACTTGTTGGAGTTGTGTTTGGAAACGGTGCGTCTCGGGTTGAAGAGCTATTGTCTTAAGCACAGGTCTGTATAACAACGGCTGTCAAGATTAACAATACCCATTCAGGAAAACCACTCAACTATAAAAAAGTCACAATTAGCGCGAATTTCAAAAGTATCTTGTTGGCGCAGCTGATTTATTCAAACCTGTTCCGCAATGAGTAAGGCAAGCGAAAACGTAAGTGATCGGGAGCTCTTTTCAGAGCTCTTCGAAAACCCGATCCACCCGCTTTTGATCAATATTGTACCTCCTTTTGTTAACGAAAACAGTCCAATGTTTCACTTCCAACTAAACGGCGAAGCAGTTTGGAGATGGAGAGAAGTTTGTGAGCAACCGAGCACAGTGTTTGAACTTTTACAATCAAGTGTTCTGCCTCTTGGCTACCGATTAGCGGAATCTGCTCGCGAGCGTGTCGGACGTGCATTTGCCGAAAGTATAAGGCGATTTTGGAGAAAGATACAAGACAGCAAAAACACGAAGAAACGGAAACAAATGCGAGCGGTCAGGGTTCTCGAAGGCTTCTACTAAGTCTGCCGGCAGGTGATCTTTCGGCTCCCAGGTGTTTTGGCTGGCACAGTATCCATGCCATTTGACCATGTAGTAAGGTCTGCCGTTAAGAATCTTTTTGGCCATGATGCGCTCAGCTTCGAAGGTGCCAAGAACTTCAGGTTTACTTTCACATTTACGGCCACGGGGAATCGAAGGCGTCTCAATGGACTTGTAAAATCCTTGAGGCGGGCGAGAACGTTTCTCCATAGTCTTTTCGTTTGTCACTCTCAGCTAAAACTGTTTATACTGTATCTGTAGGTTACTGTGGATTTTATAATGACAAATCATGGAACAAAGGAAAGCCGCAGGATCGAAAAGCGCCAATGGCGTTCCATGTAGTCCCGACTACCCAAATTAGCATACTCGAGCAAAAGTCATGTTATTGTTCTTAAAAACGGCGCCATAGCTTGCAGCTTTTTTACGTTTCTTAGCAAAATGTTCTAGTTAAAGCTTCTCTTTTTTTTTTTCGCAACAAACAGAAGGCACGCGCGCGCTAGCTTTTTGGATCATAAGCTACTCCAGATTCAGGCGAAACAAGTCTATTCACTTTATTTAAAAATCGACATTTAAGTTTTTCTAGGTTCGAATGCCCGTGAAGGCATCACATTCGTTGCCAAGGGTTTGGCGGAAGGTAAGAGCTGCCCTATTCACAACTAGTATAAAGCAGGCCAAACTTTTTAAAAAAATCGATCTGTTATAATATTGAACGTTAATACTTTCGCTGGCGGTGCGCACTTATTCAGCCATACTGCAAAGTTGCGACATTAGGAAACAATAGAATGAACAATAGCTCATGTGGCCTTTGTCTTTAAGCTCCGCCCTGACAAGTTTATGAGCTAAGCGGTACTCCCAACGGAGCACAGCGCGCGTAGATTTGGACCAATGAGAGTCACTTAGTTTACGCTTCATCGATAATATTACAGATCTATAATTTTTGCCGTACAGTAAGTAAATGTCCCAAAAACAATAGGCATTCTGCGTGAACCAAGTCGCGCTACTGCCGTGCTACACGGCAGTAGCGCGACTTGGTTTCAAACGTCGTGCTTAAGTCGAATTTAATTCGATTAATTGAGTTCGACACGGCAGTAGCACGACGTTTGAAACGGGCCTTACAAATATTAGAACGTTTTTTATTCTAACAAAATGGAAAACTAAAAATTGCTCACGCGGAGTTAAGTACATTAAATTTTGTGGAACGCGTGAAAAATTGTAAGTCGCCTTGTATTTATCGCTTGATAACAATTTTCCTACCTATGGAAAGTTCAAACCATGCAGTATTCGAATTCCGTATTCTTGAACAAAAAATTTTATTTAGGGGTAGGAGTCACGAATCGCAAAAGCCTTTGAATCCTGTTGACCGAGTAGTAGCCTAGGCACGAGTTACTGCGATGATGGTGCAATACTGAAGGCAGTTGTTTTGATTGCGTGACGTTGTTTGTAGTTAAAGCTAGCTTAGTTTTGCAGTGGTGGAGATATCGGTTATCGTCGAAAAAGTGGTCGACGGATCTAAGAAGCCGCTTTATACCAAATTCTTCAAATCCGAGGATTAGTCATTTGGTGTTTTGACACAGTTTGACAAGCTGTCACAAGTGCTGGAGTCTGTCTGAATCGTCTGTCACGCTAACTGAAAGGCGCCTTCAACAAAAAAATGAATTAACGTACGATCGACTTCAACCGCATCCTGTGCATTAGTCCGCCTGGGATGGTCAAAAAGGCCGCTTACGAATTCTTTCAGAATTTCTTGTTGACTGAGTGCGCTCGGTCCGTGCGCCATGACCGAGAGCCAAATATTTCCCGTCCGACCCGACCTTACTCAGTCAATAAGTGTTTTATCATATGGCCTCTTTAGACTGTTCATGAGCACGTAGAAGATGAAGTTTGTTACAAAAGATCGACAAATTTGCACAGAAAATTGATCTAATATGTTGTTTGTATTTGTTTTCTGGTTGTAAAATCAATTTACATGGTTAGACGCGACGAAATCCTCTAAATTCGAATCGCTTGCGCCGTACGTTTTCCTAGCAGGGCCGTACGGCGTTTTCCTGCCCTGCTCGCGTTAAGGCGTACGGCCCTCATACGGGCATTTTCTCAATAGTTTCACAATGAAAGCGCGCGCGGGGCCGTACGGGTCATATGATAAAGGAGTTTTTTCGTTGTGAAATTAAGCTTACCTAGTTCTACAGTTTAGCCTCAACCGTCGTAATACCACTGAAATAAGTTGACTGTTTTCGCTTTCTTTTTTACATTCCCTGGAATGTTTTTATCCGAGCATTGTATATATTTTATGATCGCTTCATTTAATAGTTGGTGCGATTGTTACCCTTGTCTCATGCGTCCACAAATAAACCGTAAAACATTTTTACACTTCACATGCTTCACATGTTTATTTCGTTCTTTTCTCCTCTCGTCGCTCGTTCAACTCGCGCTCTCTTTTTTGATAACCCGGATGAGTACATCATACACAAGACTCGTTTCCGCTTCCGGTTGTTTTGTTTTTAGTACAATCTCTACATGTAACATACATCCCCTCCGAGGAAAAGTGTCGTCCCTGACACTTAATGAAAATGTGAAAGAAAAATCACGACAGTAAACTAGAGAGATAATTCTCCTAAGGAAATGCTACAAAACAGTCCACGTTTCCCGTACAATAAAACTGACTTAAAGGATCCTTTCTTCTTTGACTCATTTCATCTTCTACGTAGTGACATTGGTACCAATAATCCATAAAGGCTGCAGCCATCAGTGTTCTGGTAACATTTCCTATCCTGAGGGCTCACCCTCCTTAAAGTTCTACTTATTTCTGACGGTGTCTTGAGCAAGAAAAAGAAATCTAAGTGTTATTTTTTTTTTCTCTTTTTTTTTTTAAAAAAACGGAACTAAGGTTTTTTTTCGAACAGCAGTCTTAAAATGTGGAGCTTCGCATTTGCATGTGTCCATAGGTCACTGGATATAGTCCATGGCAACCAACGTTCACTGGATAACTAAGGTTTGCTGGAGGCATCCCCTGGTAGCCAAAGATCATTGGATAATGAAATGAGGGAAACGGCTGCATGGTCATTGGGGGTACGGGCTGCCAGGTAGCTGGTAAACTTGTTTGCCACGCAAGAGGAGGACCTTGGGCATATGAAGTAGATTGTAACGGTACACTGTCATTGGTAAGTGATTGCACAACAGCTCTAGCCTGGTACACTGGTTTTCCAAGAGTGTCATAAGTCAAGACCGCTGGGGGACGTCTGTCACGCTGAGGTCTAGACTCTGCTATAGAGGCGCCTTCCTGGCTAGTGTTACCTGGGGTCGATGGTCCTGCCTCATTCTCGCTTGCTTCAGGGAGGGGTGATGTCTCCTCTATAGGGGGGTGATGTTCCTGCTTTTCATCTGCCGAGCAACCATCTTCTCCCTCTCCTCTGTCTGAGACGGTCGCTGATTCCCAGGCAATATCCTCAGACACTGACTCCGCGGAATGGTCAGTTTGTAGTTCTGGTTGCCGTTCAGGTTCGAAGTTCAACTCGTAATGCTCGCTTTCGTCGTCTGACGACCCTTCCACAAGTGTTGTAGGCGTCTGATTTGTCTCTCTCCTAATTTCTTTCAGAGACTTCTGTCTGTGAGGGGTCTTACTCGCAACATCTACTGGTAGATGGTTGCATGGCAGCAACAGGTTTCTGTGCAGAATTCGTGCTCCACCTGGACCTGTCTCAGGTTTGACCTCATAGACTGGACTGTCCTCACCTTTACGGCTAATCACCACATGAATTCGGTCTTCCCAGTGCGAGCGAAGTTTACCTGGGCCGCCCCGTTCGCTTAAATTCCGCACAAGCACTCTATCTCCGGGTTGCAACACTGAACTTCGGACATGATGATCGTAGCGTTGTTTGGCTCTGTCGCTCCCTTCATTTGCCCGTTTGTTTGCTAGTTCATAGGCCTCTGACATTGCCTTCTGCCACTGCGCTGCATATTGAGTATGGCTGCCTTGGTTAGCTGTCCTGTCAATGCCAAAGATCAGGTCGATTGGCAGACGAGGGTGGCGGCCAAATAGCAGATAAAAAGGAGAGAACCCAGTAGCCTCGTTCTTCGTGCAGTTATATGCGTGTACGACTTGATTAAGGTGATCTGCCCACCGTGATTTCTGTGTCTCTGGTAGGGTGCGGAGCATATTCAACAAAGTGCGGTTGAATCGTTCAACTTGTCCGTTCCCTTGTGGATGATAAGGGGTGGTGCGGGAGTGTCCCCCGCCGCACAACTTCTCTAGCTCTCGGTGAAGGCGATTTTCTAACTCTCCTCCCTGGTCATGGTGAATCTTTAAAGGAAAGCCGAATCGAAGGACGAAATCATTGTAAAGCTTCTGAGCGACTGTTCTGGCTGACTTGTTCTTTGTAGCATAAGCTTGCGCATAGCGGGTAAAGTGGTCCATCACAACAAGAATATATTCGTACCCTCCACTGCTCTTCTCCAGATGGAGAAAATCGATAGCAATCAGTTCGAACGGTGCAGTAGTGGTGATGGGTTGTAATGGAGCCCTGATCTTGAGAGTCGGAGGTTTACGTTTAACACATTGACAGACATGCCCAATATAGTGCTCAATGTCGCTCTGCATGTGTGGCCAATAGAAGCGCTCTCTGGCTAGGTGTAAAGTGCGATCCGCTCCGAGATGACCCATTTTCTCATGCAACTCCTTAAGAATCAGTGAGCGCAGTTTTTTTGGAATGATGATTTGAGTACGACTTCTTGTGCACCGTTGTAGTATCCCATCCTTGTCAACTGACAGGCTATTCCATTCATGAAGGAGCAGCTGCACATCCCTTGGCTCTTTCTTTTTCTCGGCTGTCGTTGGGCGCAATCCACACTGAATCAACTCTCTTAATCGATTGATGACTGGATCCGCAGTTTGTGCTTGTTTTACGTCAAGTTGCGGTACACTAGGTTTTCCTCCACCAGACATATCTGATTCGAGTGTAGCAGGGTCCCCTGAAAGAGCTGAGATCCAATTCACTGTTCCTTCCTCTTGAAGCTTTGCAGAACACACGACAGTCTGGAGGACTTCATGCGGTATAACCTCTGTGCACGACTCCATATAAGCAATGTCATCAAGCGCCATTCGCGACAATGTATCAGCATCAATGTTCGCTTTTCCCGGTCGGTAGTGAATTGTGAAATTAAAATCAGCCAAGTCACCTATCCAGCGGAGGCCTGTGGCGTTAAGTTTTGCCGAGGACAGGACATAAGTAAGCGGATTATTATCTGTGTACACTTTGAAGCTTGGGGCGTAATAAAGTTAATCTCTAAACTGGTCACAGATGGCCCACTTTAGTGCAAGGAACTCCAACTTTCCCGAATGTAAGTGGTAATTCTTCTCGGCAGGAGTCAAAGTGCGTGACCCATAAGCAACAACGCGAAGGATATCATTTTGGTGTTGGTACAGCACAGCACCAAGCCCATCCTTAGAGGCATCTGTATGAAGGACAAACGGTTTCTCAAAGTTTGGGTAGGCCATGACTGGAGCACACGTCAGACAATCAATAAGTTTATCTAGTGCGGATTGGTGAGAGGTGGTCCAGACGACTGGGTGCCTTGGCGGTAACTGTGAAGGGTTCCTCTTTCCTTACCTTGGTTTTCCTCTCATGGACTCTTCAGAAGGTTGATCTGTTATCTTGATTAAATCATAGATTGGTTTTGCAATTTTTGAGAAGTTCTTTATATATCGACGATAGTAGTTTAAGAACCCCATTAGTTTGCGCACTTCATTAACTGTCTTTGGAGATGATTCCTTGAGAGAAAGCACTGGCTTGATACTGGAGGGATCTAGTTTGTAGCCCTCCTCAGACACCACGCGTCCAAGAAATACAACTTCTTTTTTGAACAGTTTACACTTCCGCGGTTTGAGTTTGACTCCATGCTCTCGCAGCCGATGCAGGACTTTGCGTGTATGTTCAACATGTTCCTCAAAGGACGCACTGAATATGATTATATCGTCCAGATAGGGTATACAAACAGTATCTCGTAAGTCTCCTAGACAGTTCTCCATAAATCGTTGGAAAGCCCCTGGGGCTCGGGAGAGTCCGAATGGGATCCTCACCCATTCGTAGAGACCCCATGGAGTGATAAATGCTGTATAAGGCTGACTTTTAGCGCTCATGAATCCTTGATGGTAAGCTTTGCCCTGGTCTAGTACTGAAAACCAAGAGTTCCCGCCGAGATTATCTAAAGTCTCTTGTATCCTCGGTATCGGGTGGCGATCAGATCGCGTTTTCTTGTTCAGTGTTCTGTAATCCACGCATAGCCGCAAACTTTGGTCCTTCTTTCTGACACAAACAACCGGTGAACTGTAGGACGAGGAGGACTTTCGGATGAAATCACGATTTAACAAATCTTCAATATAAGCATTTACCTCTGGGTATAGTGGTTTTGGCACTGCCACATAGTTCTTCTGAACAGGGGTTTGATCCTCAAGATCCAAGTTTAACTCAAGGTCTCTAATACAGCCAACATCACTGTCATCCCTTGCAAATGAATCTGCTTCCTCGGTAAGTAATTTAAGTGCCAAGTCCTTCTGATGGGCATTGAGACCACTTAGGTCTATGTCCCTTATGTGTGATGGAGTACTCAAAGGTTCTTCAGCTTGTGGGGGTATAAGCGGAGGGCCTCCGGCGTTTCCAGTACATGTTGTAGCCTGATCAGCAACATTTGCTTCTGTACTCTCTTCATCAGGTGTTTTCATGTTCCCATTAGAGTCCTTTAACCTAACTTCTACTGGTGTAACTGATTGTACAAGTTGTAGTCGCCCGAGCAAAGTTCGTCCCGGAAGTCTGATATCATGGTTGGTATTGTTAACAATGTCAATTTCCACTTTACTTGATTTCCCTTTCTTTACAGTCAACAAAGTCTCTGTAATCTCCAACCCGCTAGGCCATGGGTTAGACTCATCCGGTTCAAACAGTACTGGAGTAGTTCTCTCTACAGGTCCCGTGTTTGCTCTGCAAGTCACACTTTGACTTTGTCTGGGAGGTATAATAGTATCATGCTTCATGGTCTTGATCAAGCAGAGATCACTTTGATTACGGCTCTGCATAAAATTCACTAATGCTGAAGCATTTTTGCCATTTAACTCAGTAAAACTTGAAGTAATTTCTTGATGTAGCATAGCATCCTCACTACTGTTTTTAACAATCTCCTCAATCACGTTAAAGCCGATTATTGGCGTGTCTAATGACTGGTCTGTAACAAGAAAGGGAACTGTCAATTCCTCCTTAGACGACAGTAGTCTAAAGTTAAGCTCCACCCATCCTATGTATGGCATGTCACCACCATTGGCTGTGGTCAGGTTCAGTTCAGAATTTAACAACTCTGATATGTTCTTAATAGTGATCCCAGGGAAATTCCTTCTTACTAACTGGTAAGATATTAAGGAAACCTGGGCCCCAGTGTCCCAAAGTACATCTACCTTTTGGCCATTGATCTCCCCCTTAACAGTACACCTCTTTCCTACCAATCCTACTACTGTGGCATGCTGCTGTGGTGTTAGGTGACTGACAAAGGTGCTACTACTGGGATCCGCATTCTCTTGTTTTGCTTTGTTTGACAGGTACTCAATCGCATTACACAACACTTTGTGTTCCTGCCATTGTTTCTTCTGACAATTCCGGCTACAATACTTCACGACCTTGCACTTTGAACATTGTAAGAACTTTGCCTTTCCTGACTGAACTTTCCAACAACCATTACATCGGAGGGACTTGTTACTACTGTTGTCGACTATTCCGCGTCCCGCCGGAATAGTCGTCGACCGTTTCCCTGTCGACTACCCCGGTTCTCGTTACGGTAACATTCCCGAGCCACATGTCCCGAGTCACCACAAGCAAAGCAATGATTACATTCCTCTCCTCTTCCCCTCTGCTTGCAATTCTGACAACCCCAACTTGTACGGTTTGGCTGATAACCACGCCCACGACCCCTGTAGGATGGCCCACGCCAGCTAGGATTTTCTGCTTGGCTCCCTCGACGATTGACTTGATCCTTGAGATCATTTATCTCTGACTTGATCTGACGAATCTCTAGCAAAGGCTGATGACCTCCATCTGTAGTTGCATTCTTAGCTTTTGCTTCTCTCTCGTCTTTGCCTACCTCACATGTATGAACTTTGGCAGACTTTTGGCGTTCACTAGCCAGCTTGGAACTCCTTTCTGCTTGCTGCGAGGCTAATTCATTCACCTGCCGCATGAGCTCTTCATCGGTGAGTCCCGAGGTGCGTAAGGTGGGTCTTAAGTTAGATGCGAGGATGTCATCACGAAGACCAGTTTCAAATGATTTTACAAAGGTTTTCTGAATCAGGGATGCACCGTAATTGAACTCGCAATCTGACTCCTTACTTGCAAAATTAACCTTGTTACGCAAATCCAGTGCACGGAGAAGGAACTGTTGTGGGGATTCACCACTACTGTGTTGGCACACGGTGGCCAATTGTTGGTATACTTCTGAGGCTGTTTTCTCTCTCTAATGGACACGAAGGATCCTTCGTAGCTTAGCTAGTGAGAGGTCACTTAGAGTCTCAACATAGCTCCGAAGACTACTGTGCGGAGAGATGGCACGAATCACTGCATCTACAATTTCATTTTCTTGGTAATCACGTTTTAGCCCGAGTCTATCTGGTGCATTAAGGAAACAAAAGTTAGTTTCTCCGTTTGCCCTGGTTCGCCGATCTGACCAGAAATCTTAAATTCGCGACGTAGCAAAGATGAACTCGACTTTGTTTTCGCTAACTGACTCAATATATCTTCCACTCCCTTTTCCTGTTTAGGTCCTCCGTCAGAAGATTGTTTCTCCGTTTTTACTCCTGAAGCTGCTGGTTTTTGCTCTACCTCTTCGAGGGGCGGTACATTGCCGGTCACAAAAGCAAGTAACTGTTCGAGGCATGCTCGTGCTTCCTTTTCATCGCCCGCCATTTTGCTGTCGATGGTTTTCGTAATAATTTTGATTCTCTGCATCTTACTTTTACCCGCAGGGTCATCGTCGATTCCCAATTGTTCTATCATTTCAGACAAACCCTTCTCATCTTGTTCGAACAATCGAGACTCTACTTGGAGTTGTAATTGTTCCATAATTAATTCTAACCGCGAAAGTTTATTTCCAAACTGAACACAAGTAACCTAGCGCAAACGCTGTAATTCCGGTAACAGTGAGCCTACAGAATCAACTCGTCCACTTCGCCAAACACAAAACAACTAGCGAATGTACTCCACCGTCACAGAGCCCAATATTGTGAAGTCCTACCGTACGCATCTGACTGTTTTCGGTCGCCGCTTGTCTCCTCAACTGCATATCCACGTGTTCATACCGCTCCACTCACAATCTCCTTAGCTCCAATTCTGACCATTTCTGCTTCCCTTGACAACAAATAACGTCCCACGGACTTGAGAATCGAAGTTCGTCCTGGCAGGGTCGCCAAAATGTTACCCTTGTCTCATGCGTCCACAAATAAACCGTAAAACATTTTTACACTTCACATGCTTCACATGTTTATTTCGTTCTTTTCTCCTCTCGTCGCTCGTTCAACTCGCGCTCTCTTTTTTGATAACCCGGATGAGTACATCATACACAAGACTCGTTTCCGCTTCCGGTTGTTTTGTTTTTAGTACAATCTCTACATGTAACACGATGTCTGTAACGGATTTTACCAACTTAATAAATGTAGATGTAGCTGTAGCTGTAGCACTGTGGTTTGGTTTTGTATTGAGCCAGGCGGCTCTTCTGAACGTCACCTTCACACTTTTGGGAAATATCATCCAGCGATGAACATTAGAGGTGTACAGACCCCCGAAATGGTCCCGACCCCGAATTGAAAAATAGGCAGTCTGCATGCGGCTTGGTGTTATTTACTCAGCATAAATCTACTAGCGTTCTATCACGAATGCCGTTCTCTGATTGGCTACGCTACTCACTGTCTAGTCTGAGATAGACATTGAGTAGTTGTCAACAAAATGGCGTGCGCTTCTTCGCGTTTTCGAAGTGTCTGTGAGGAGAATTTGGATAATTTACTTGTTTAGTTTTGAACGACTAAGTAGATTTAAACCAAAACAATTAGATCATTCACTCTCGATTTCTATGCATGATAGCTGATTCGGGCTGCGCCCTCATCAGCTATCCCGAGGGGGGGGGGGGGGGGGGTACTCCCAGAAAAATTGGATGGGGGTGTGCGGCCCGCTTCCTGAAACCTTTATCCTATTTCAGACCAAAATCTGTGATTTTTCCTACCCTATTTCAGACCTGACCAAAAATTTGATACCCTATTTCAGACCTATTTCACGTACACAGTTGGCGTAAGCATAATTAAAAGATTAAAATGAAGGGCTTTTGTTGATGGTCTTACTGGCTAAAGATGAAAAAGTAGCTTGTTGTAAAAAACATACCGAATTCAAGACAAGAGCGCACAAACCCTATTTCAGACCAAAATGGTCAAAATTGATACCCCATTTCAGACCAAAAAGGTTAAAAAACCATAGAACGGTAAAAAACAAACAAGGCTGGTTACACAGCTAGGAATATATATTTAAACCAATATTTCGGGAGGCACAGCCTTCCTTCATCAGGGTGTTACATATTATGACCCTAAGATGAAACGACGTTACAGTTTAAATCAGAGGGCTCTTGGAGCCAGCTCATTCATTGTAATGGACAATTTAAGTAACAGCGCTAAGTAGCTTTTGAGCTTATTAGTTGAAAGCCGAACAGCAATTTGCACATCCATGTCTATCTGAGCTTTGTGATAAAATTCTAAAGTATTTGGTCACAAAAGCACTCAGCAGGGCAAAGTGAGCGAAATTATAAACAAGTAATTCTCGGGATGAAAATTTCAACTGGTTGTGGCAACTGTTCGCAATTACTGTATACTGTCTGTGATTACGTATAAATGAACCGGCAGAAGTTGAGAAAGCGACAAGTGAAAGCATGTTTCATGTTTCATTCGAGCCATGGTTGAATTGCGCTGGTTTGAACGAAAGTTTTGCTTTGCTCGCGGTAAAGTGATTCTACTGATTTTCCACTCAGTGATTCAACAAATAATGACCTCAACAGACGTTGGTTTTGACTTGCTATCACTACCCTGAAGCAATTATGTGGATTAATTATATGTTTATTGTATACGTTTGAATGGACAAGTCAGTTTTCAGCCTTATTCATTCATTATTATTATATAACCAATTATTAAGCTACTCGATCAGTTGTTGTTTTTTTTATGTATATAGTACTGTGGTGTCCCACACATGTAGCCCTAAGGCTACCTATTTGTTTAGTAAATGCGAGTTCAAATAATAATAACAGATTCTCTGTTGAGAAAACGTATCAATTGGAGACGCATTGGAGGTCTCACGCTATGATAAGGATAGAAAGGTCACGTGAAATATTTTCATCGCAGTTTAGAAATCGTAAAATTTAAAATGGCAGTAAATCTCTCGTTACCCTGGCTCCAGAGGCCCGTTGAAAAAAATAATATCCCTGAAAAGCCAAAATAGAACGCGAGAGACGGGCCTCTGGTCGCACGAGCAGAGATATTCATTTCCACAGGACAGAATTTGTCCTAGTCCGCTGATTGGTTCTTCAAATAAACAACAACTATGATTGGCTTAGAAAAAGCGTGGTTTCCCAGCCGACAAACCGGTTTCGATGTTGATTAGAAAGCAAGTGTAAGCATCGATATGGCGGCTGCTATCGACGATCTTCGAAATGCTGTTCAGGTCGCTTTGGAGTCTAAATTTTCCGATATTGTTGCATTAAAACCAGTGCAAGAAGAAGCGTTGTTGGCTTTCCTGAAACGGAAGGATGTGTTGGCCGTTTTACCGACGAGTTGTGGAAAATCCTTGATCTTTCAACTTGTTCCAGCAATTTGTGCCAACCTACATGATCAAGGCTTTGACTACCCAAAGAATGCAGTTCTTTTGGTGATCTGTCCACTCACTGCCCTTATTGACTCACATATTCAAGAGCTTGCCGATCGCGGAATTGCAGCCTGCTCTCTTGGTGATGACAGCGAAGATGCATCACCTTGTTTACAAACGGGAAATCCAGAACAGCGGATAATCGCGCCGCAAAGTTTTGCTTCTTCGCATTTTCGCCTTGAAATAAGTTAAGCTTCCCGTAGCCATAAATGATCAAACTTATGTTGCAAACTCTGCAAAAATCGTCGACGGATGTGCGAACAATTTTTACCGGAGTCACAACCTTCCACATACAGAGAAGTTTTTCACGGTTCGCTACACGTGCGATTATTTTTAGCGATCGATTCGCTTCACGTGCGATTGTTTTTAGCGATCGGATGTCAGAAATGTCAAAAATGATAACAGCGAGACACGGTCTCCCCGCCCATCGAAAACCGGTTTGGTGGGATATCTGATACACGAAAACCGCACGGAAATGAGGTTCAGCATTCGTGCGACCAGAGGTTATTTTTTTCCTCTCGGCGCTTCGCGCCTCGTTGATGAGAATTCCCTCCTTCAAACGAAAAAAATAACCTCTGGCACCCAGGGTAATCTCTCGTTAAAATGCATGAAGAGTTTGCATGGCGTATTGAACCTTATATATTATTATAGAATTCTTTAGCACACCACATGTAGTTGATGTAGTTTATCTACTGTTCAAACGTCGTGCTACTGCCGTGTCGACCTCAATTCATAAATTAACATTTTGGATTTGCTTCGTACAACGGCTGGCCAGTGTTTTGATTACGGCACTCGACGATTCAAGGTTCGAGATTGAGCAACAACTTTTTATTCGGCGGAATTAAATTCGACGTCTGAAACCAAGTCGTGCTGGAGTCGTGCGACAGTCGAGCCAGCTAAGCACGGCAGTAGCACGACGTTTGAAACGGGCCTAAACTACATTGTTTCTTGTTTCTTTTGGTGTAAAACTAGACTCATAAGGTGATATTATACAGAAAGAAAGTTTTTCAAAAGATTGCATACTTTTCTACCGGAAGCGACGTTAGGCAGTTTCCGGTTTCTCAAACTTAGCAGTAACCGTACGCAAATGGTGGTTTTATTTTCTTTTTAAAAGAATAATAGTTTCGGCATTTGAATAGGGTATGTTTCTAGCTTCCCGGAGAGACAAAAATTATTACACAACGCCGGGTAAAAGGCTAGTTACAAAAGTCTTACTTTTACAAAGGCGAGAAATTGTACCAGTCCAAGTCGCTGTGAATATTTTTAAATGAGTTATTTGGGGAGAGTTGAAAACACTGACCCCCGCTCCGTGGACTACCCACGGACCCCCACTCCACGGACTACCCTATGGAGTACTCCGCGGACTACCCCTCTTATGGTAAAACAAAAATTACTTTTAGGCTTAAAAAAAGATACAAAATACGTACTTGCGTCAGTCGCCATCTTGGTTACTGCCATTTTACTCAGCGGGTTTACCTAAAAGATGGAATCCTGAATCCGGAATCCGGAATCGAGACTCAACTGGAAGGAACAAACCAAGTCCCAGACTAAGACTCCACTCCTGTCACCTACCTCCCCCTGTAAGACATCTACCGTCTTCTTCGGATCTTTTATTCCTCTTATTAATTTCATGGATTATTTATTTTAGCGCTATTTCAAGTCTTTGTGCTCATGATGTTTTTAAACATTATTGTTTCCATGCTCCGGAAATGACCCTCAGTTATCAAACTAACTGTTGATACTGAATACAGTGGCGAATGCTACTAAAATCATGCTTCGGGTGCACATTTTGTGTCGCTAAAAGTAGTTGGTTGAATAGTTGACAACCTGTCAATCGCATATGAGCAGAAACGAATAAATTTACCTGAAAAAGTGAAACTAAGTATTCTTAATTGTTTTAATAACGAGCAACTTTTGAGAAACCTTTTGATCTTTGATCAACTTTTTGAAAACGACAAGCAATTTTCGAGCAACTTTTAGCAAAATCTCAAGGACCTTTTTGATCATTTTCTGGCACTGAACTTGTAGATGACCGTTCCGGTGGTACTCGATGTCCAAGATAAATCTCCCCATGAAGCTTTGTGCCTGTCATCATCATCATCATCATCCCCTTATTTCAATAATTTAAAAATTACAATTTAGAGAAATACACAACCTGCATGTAGCAAAGCTAACTGAGGTGGGTTGTGTAACTTACGATCAAATTCGATCAAAACGCCACCACTCGTATACATCTCTCGCTTCTAGCGGGCTTCGACAAAACAATGATCCCCCGTTTACTGATCCTACACTGATCCCTTACTGATGCCCTTACTGAAAAGGTAAACAACAAAATAATAAATAATAAATTCTGGCTTTCGTCAGAGTTCAAAGATGGTGGAAACTTGGTCCGATGGAGGACCTACTTTAGATAAACTCGTTTCACCGTCATTACAAGTATCCCAGCTCTCTTCTACGATAAACGAGCGCAAAATCAATTGAAGCATCATCAAGTATGTTATCCGTGTGTGCGAAAAGCCACGATAACGGCAACAACGAAGACAGAAAGAAACGAAAACAGTTCGACGATAAGCATACACGGAGCGACACTGCAACCGGATGTTGATTGGATCGACTTCCGGTTTGTTATGTCGCTCGCTTGACGCTTGTGTTTATCTTCCAACCAAATTTTTCCTTGAACTTTATTCAGCCTCAAATCCTTTTTTTTTTTACTTTGCTGTTTTACTTTTTCCAGTGAATTTTATAGGGATCAGTAGGGGGAGCAGTAAGGGGATTAGTAGGGGATCAGTGGGGGATCAGTAAACGGGGATCAGTGTTTTGTCGAAACCCCGCTCCTAGCTTTTTCGAAGTACGAGGATCCTTACTCACAAGGTGTGCGCGATGATGTAAGAGTTTAGGAGCGCGCTAGGCCTTCTGGGAATAAAACAGGTTGCGTTTCTCGTAACCATCTTGATGATCTGTGAACCCGTTATGAATTGAATCTATGGAATCCTGTGTAATCCTTTAGAAGTTGGACCTTTCGGAGTGTTGTGACCTTTAGGAATCGAGCCTGACAATCCTTGGAATAAAATACAGTTCATATTCGTCTACAAAAGGCAATCAACTTGCCAATGTTACAGAGAAAATGAAAAGTAAAAATTATAAACATCTTACTTTTATTTACATTATTGTATAGCCAAACAACTTGCCTAGCAAGTGAATTACGTGTTTCATACAAGATGGTGCTAGCCGAGTTACCTACGGTATATACAAAACAGGAGCAGTCAACTTAGGAGATAGGCGAAACACAGTGACGGTAGTAGAGTTCGATCATTTGCAGAAACATTTGGTTTCAAATATTGTCCTCAATCCGAGCTCTTTCTGATTTTCTAAATTCCGGAGTCCCGAGTCCGGATTCCGGATTCAAGCTTTTAGGTAAACCCACCGAGTGAAATGGCGGTAACCAAGATGGCGACTGACGCAAGTACGTCTCTTGTATCTTATTTTAAGCCTTAAAGTGATTTTTGTTTTACCATAAGAGGGGTAGTCCGCAGAGTAGTCCATAGGGTAGTCCGTGGAGTACTCCGTGGGGTAGTCCACGGAGTGGGGGTCAGTGGGTAGTCCACGGAGTGGGGGTCAGTGTTTTCAACTCTCCCAGTTATTTGTGGTCTACTGCAAACAAAAATATTTCAAGTTTTTCTTCTTAGTTACTGCAAACTGCTTTCCAAATTCAAATAGCTCGTATTGAACTATTGAACTGATAACGAGAGATACGAGTTTTCACGCAACGGACAAATTTGACAAAATTAATTTATGCTCAAGTACACACAGACAGCTCAAGCGTACAGCTGTGTGTGGAATCGGGTTCAGTAAAAAATTTCTACGTACGCGTATTTCAGAGAAATAAAAGCAAATCTTTCTTCAATATGAAATCTTTTCGTTTGCCTACCTCAGTGTAACAAATTGCCTTTTAGCCAATTAAAGTATATATTCTCTGCATTATTACGCACAGTTTAGATACAAAGACGCGAGCATCGAGAAAATAATCATAATCACGCAAAATATAACCTGTAAAGCCTTCTTACCTTTATTCCATACCCGCCTTGTGCCTTCCAGCCCTTTTTA
>JAEMWC010000080.1:1390000-1422500 GCA_016490735.1 Pachyseris speciosa | reverse complement strand
CCTTGGTTCAGGGATATGGAGTTCATAATGAATACATTGATTTCCATAAGAATAAGTTTAAAATTAGACGAAAATTAATTTATAATCGGGAGTATCATTTAATGAAAAAAATAGTTGATTACAGTTTTAAATATAAAAAACAAATAGATTCTAGTGATTTATACGGAATAACAATGATTTTTTAAAGAAATAGACACTATAATATCACAATTAAATGAAAATTGAAAAAGAATGATAAATATTGATTTTATTCTAAAAAAGATATTAACTAAAATGAAATCAAAAATTGCAGATGATATTAAAATTAATAAATCAAAAAAAACATTATCTGAATATGAACAATACTGGCAAAAAATATTATCACTGATTGGAGATAAAATAGAAACTATAATTCAGAATCGAAAAGGGAAATCTTTTACTTTTGAATTTCAGAAATAAGATGTTTATTCATCTGTAAATGTTTCATCATATTTATCAGACATTTGAGTTATTGTAGGACATAGATCACTGAACATTCCATCTAACACCTGTAAATCAGAAATAAGAATCATTTCATTAAATTCTATACCTCTGAAAAATGATCTCAACTGGATTAAAACCTTTTCATAATTTTGAAAAGCAAATTTACACATGTTGACTTTATTATTAAGATTTGATTTTGTCATATAACCTTGGATTAATACTCCCGGAGCAGTAATGCAACCAAGAATTATTGGGTTTAATGTTATACCTCCCACAATACTACCAGTTGTTACAAGTCCTAAAGATACCATATTAAGTGTTATTTTAATACGGTTTAGTTTCTTATATTTCCATTTGTAACAAATGTATTTTTTATGATAAGTTTTATATAAATTTTTCAGTTGATTCAATTCATTTTTATCCAAAGTCAGAGAGATGTGATTAAAATTGAAGATGTCTTTTCGTTTGATTGATCTTTTGAATGATTTCGATCTTTTGAGACTCATTCTATATTAATAGTTTATATTTTATGCCTTTTACATATACAATAAAGTATTCCAGAAATCTGACCACACAATGCAGATTTTCTCATTAGTCTCGGTGTAATATTTTCTGGAATGGTATAAGTGTATCCTCGGTCTAATGAATAACGATCATAGAATCGTCCAAAAGCATCATGCATAATACTATGTGAGTGTAATATATTAATCCAACCAAGTGTTCTTTCCAAAAACCTTGTAATGCAGCCATTACCTGGACCAATAAGTCCTATTTCATAAACGTGTAAATACAAAATATTGTTAATTGAAAGTATTGATTTGAAATGTTTGAAATATAAATATTGGTACACTAAAGCTGATTTCAAAATTACATCATTGACTTGGATATGTCGTTGTTTGGTTTCATTAAAAAGATGACTCACGTGTTTGATTATATCTTGTATCATATAATAGTTATTTATATTAATTCATGACTACTTCTAATGTAAATGTGATGTCAAATGCTTTATCATCTGGATGAGAATAGTCGATTATTAAATAGCCTCTCGATAATGATTTGTTGACGTTAACCGTTGTGATGTTTCTACTCAAAGAAGATTGTCTGTGTTCAAAAATTGTTGCTGGAAATGGTAATAATCTACTCCCTTCATTCTTTTTCTTGAAGTATAATATTCCGGGTTTTGTTCCTTGTATAATATACATTTTCTTAATATAAAAGTTATTATTATGAATAACTAAATATTCAGCGCCATTAATTAATACAGGCTTTAAAGCATTCTTATTATGCCCTTGACTGGCTTTAACAAAGCAGTTTAAATATTGTATTTGACCAATTATTCCATTCCCATTCAAATCTAGATCACCTCCTAATTTCGGCTGGTAAAGAGAAAAACCACCTAGATCGAGAGCTGTTTCCATAATTACGCCTGTAACGCTAGAACGAAAGAGATTTATACTATTATTATGAATTCTATAGCCATTTAAATTTAAATCACCACCAAGTTTAGCCTCTTTTATTAGAAACGTGTTCATATTAATATCATTTAGCATTGTTAATTCACCGTTTTGACCATTAAACAAGTTTTTTGATTCATTTATCAAAGCACGTCCATTCAAATCTAATTCAGTTTGTAATTGTATTTTTTCATTTATAATTTTATAAGCTTCAACAAAGTCGTAAACACTAGATGGTACATTTACAGCTTCACCATCAATACCATATACAACACAAGGAACTTTGTACTTGTTGGGATATGTTGAGTTAGCATTAATATGTATTGTACAATATAAATATTCAGACGGTGAACTTACTGAAGGTTTTTCAATCCATAATAAATATCTCGAATGATCTTCATTTCTATTATCAAATTTTCTCTCTGTAGTTCTATGAATTGTAATTCCACCAGTTGCACTGAATGTTACACTACTAAGATTCATTCCTTCATAATCAGGAAATAGCCATTTAAGGATAAAAGTGTATTTTCCATCTTTTATTGTATACATATTAAATCCAATTCTCGCTCTGTAGATATGATTAACTTCTTTATTTAAGTCTACATCAATAACCCTTTTTGAAATTATGTGTGGTGAACGAGGGAAATTAATATATCCGTTAACCTTCAAGCCATATTGAGTACTTATTTCATCAATGTCATTCATCAAATATTTGAAAGCATTCTTTGGATGAGAAGCAGATGAAATATGATTTTTGTCGACATATCCTTTTGTTGCCCCACTACTTACCGCTACGGGGTCCTTTAAGTTTGCAAGCGTGTTGTTGTTCATGTCAATATCACCCGTCATTTGCCCACCAGAACGTTTGAGAAAAGGGGCTTGGTCAACGTAAATTTTATTGGCAACATCTTTGTCGGCGGCTGGCGCTCCAACATTTTCGATTTTATGGTTAGCCATTAACAAATTTCCATACATTGGAGTCGAACCGTCTCGTCGTAGAAAATATTCATCTGTGTACCGTTTTGAAACCGCGTCGTCTAAGTTTGCGGCTGGTGCCAGATCTGTAATGGCGTTGTTGTTCATATTTAGATTTTGTTGTGCAATCGTATCGAGTTTGGTTTGCAACCTCTGGTCCACATATTTTTTATTAACTGCATTTTCAGCTGGTGTACTATTATCAACATCTTTCAAATCTTCAATTGCGTATCCAGCCATGTTTATATCATCTTCTGCAGGATTTGATCCATCCCTTTTTATACAACTCTGAATTTGTGAATCCACATAACTCATATTTGTCGCATCAAGAATATTAACAGGATATTTCATATTAGTTATAATATTACGCCCCATATTAAGGTTACCAGTCATTGCAATACTTCCATCTTTTTTTACAAATGCTGAATGCTCACTACCCGTTATATTATGATCTACGTATTCTTTTGTGGCAACGTCTTGATTTGTTGTTGGTGTTGCTACATTTGTTATTTTATTATTGCCTAAATTGAGAGAACCAGTCATGGTAACTGAACCATCTTTCTTCACAAAGTTGAAATCAACATAACTTCGACCTGCTTGACGTTTTCATCATCAACATAAGATTTATTCGCACTGTCTTTATCATCTGTTGGTGTTGCTACATTAGTCAATTTTTTGTTTTCTATATCATAATCCCCATCATCGGTTAATTTAAAACCAACACCTGGTCTACCTTGTAATCCACGTTGTGGTTCTGTTGTTGATGTTGTTGATGATGAGGATGGAAATAGTCCATTCATGTAACTCATATACTATTAATATATATTATATCTTTTCATTGAAGTTTTTCATAATTTGTTTTTTTGGTTTATCTAAATATAAAAATGAATAAGGTTCAGAAGTTGCTTTTTCATATATATTCTTTGGAATTGAATTTTCTCTACAAACTAAAGATTTTTCATTATTTGAATTTAGATCCCATATACACATATGTGTTGCGTTTAGCCTCAAATCTTTTGGAATTGAAAAATATGATTGAAATAAGGCTATACAACAACATCTTTTATGTCTTGACGTAACATAATAATCTGTAATTTTTTTTAATGCTGAACTATCAGTTAAAAAATCATCGAATATAATAATTTTTTGTCCTTCATCATTTAGCTTAGAAACGGGAATTATATCTTTGCTATCGTTATAACATTCAATGATATTATAACCTACTTCTTTATTTATGGGTTCAAATGTTTTTATTAAATCTTGACATTTCGTTTGCTGAATATTCTTAGAAAAAACGTAAATCTTATCGAAATACAATAAATTGTATATCATATGGAGAAGTGTATTCGTTTTCCCACAGCCTGAACCCCCTATTAATAAGAGTCTGAAAAATTGGTTTGGCATGAAATCATACAACTGTTTATAGTTCGAGACCACATCGTCTTTGGTGTCATAATTTGGTATTTTCATTATATTATATAGGTATATTATTCAACATGGTGCAATACACGATGTAAAACGTTGTTTTTTATATATGATATGTCAGTTTTTTGATGTGAAAATTTATATAACTTAATAATATAACGAGTTTACTTAAGTGGAAAGAACTTGCTAAGAAGAAATCTGAATTAGGTGATAAGATAAATACTGTCCATGATATGATTACGAAACACAAAATTGGCCATCAGATAAGTCAGGATTCATTGGCGAAGGTATTTAAACCAGTGACAAGCAAATTAGATGATGTTATTGACAGTAACTTGAGGATGCCTACAAGGAAAAGAAAACCAGTGAAGAAAGGAGAAGTCCCAAATTATGGAATTGATATTGATGATGAAGTTGAAGATATGGGGTTGAATGATTTATTTGATGAACCTGTTTTACCACAGCAAGAAAAACAACTTGTTCCAGTACCACCTACGTATGAAAGATCCATGAAAGATGTGTTGGAAGGCAAAAAAGAATTGTATGTCGATCCACAGTATTTTCCTGAGCGACCTGATGATTTGCCACCAGAATACGAAGATGATGAGGAAATTGATTATGCACTAGAAGATGAAGACCTCATAAATAAATATTTGGATGATCTTAATATTCCGAATTATGATGATGTGGAAAAGAGGTTAAATGAACCAGAAATGACTCCCGTGAAGACTAAGTCTTATCTTAATAAGATTTTGAAAGATGCTAAAACAATAAGGAAACAAATAAATGGCTTGAAATCAGATGTAACGAAAAAGTTCAAAAAGGGATTTATATCAGAAGCTGAGAGGCAGATGAGAAACAAACAAATAGACACAGCAAGAGGTACTTTGGATCAATACATTCAACATTATGACAGTAAACTGAAGACAATAAAAGGTTCTGGAATTCGAGGAAGAAAACAAAGAGGTGGAAATATCATGTTTTATAATAACGTAAGGCAGCTTGTTAAAAAGTTGGAATTAATAGTTGGTGAAATACTGGCAGGTAATACAAGCATTGAAATGCGTAACACAGGAGTTGCTATTTTGGACATATTACTGAAGACGGCGACAATCAATAGGCCGCAATATGCAAAAATGTACAATCAATATTTCAAAATTTAATCTAAGGGTATTATATAAATGGAAAGAGAGATAGTTTTATCATCTGACAGTGTGAAAAATCAAGGGAACAACAAGCCTGAGGATTTCATAACAAAATTCACCAGACCAATAATTTTGGATAGCAACAAACAATATGTTATCGGACTTAATCGAGTTGTCAACATGTCATTCACATGGTTCAATGTTAACGCTGGATATAACAATCAATTAATTAAATATAGCTCTGATAGTGGTTCAACATCACCTTCCCAGCAGGAGTTTGGAATTACACAGACTTTAATACGTATATCAAAAATATAACAAAAACTGGTGATACGTATCCTATTACTCTCAAATTTGATAATACAACATTCAGGGTTACGATTACATTGGCCTCAAATTATCGGCTTCATTTGACAGCCAGTAATTTTAATGACCTTATTGGGTTTGATAAGAAAGTATTGACAAGTGGGACAAACGTTGGACCCCGAGTTCCAAATTTATCACAAGATACGGATATATTGAATTTCCATTGTGACTTGATCAACGATTCACTTGTAGACGGTCAGGATACAGATATAATTTATTCCTTTTCAACCAGTGTTCTGCGACCAAGTTATTCATTCACACTTGAGCCACGAAGAGTCACTACAATCCTGTGAATAAGATTACAATCTCCAGTATACGGATTTATATTACAGATGGAAAAAGAAGATTGGTTGATTTAAATGGAGCAGACACAGCATTTTCGCTTATTATAAAAAGTATGTAACATATTAGTTAATGAAACCATATGAATTCAAAAGGATTTATCATCCAAAACTTGGTAAATTTGTGTACCAGTACAAAGGATCAGGGATTATTGTCGATAATATCTTCAAACCAATGAAGAGTGTTGTGTCGTCAGTTGTGAAAAAGTTAGTCAAACCACTTGGTAAAAAGGCATTAGAATCAGGAGTATCTCATGCAGGTGATCGATTGGGCAAAAAGATATCCGAAAAGTCTGGAGACCTTATAATGAAAAGACTTGCGAATATGAGAAAAGAGCAAAAAGCAAATGTTCAATCTCCACCCAAGCAAGAGGAAAGTACTGATATGATACTCAATAGATTGATATCAGGATCAGGTGATCTTATAATGAAAAGAAGGCGAAGAGTCCATTGAAAACATAGATTGTAAAATTATCTAACATAATATATGTCTTTCAGAACAACAGATTTTTTTACAAAGGAATGAGTTGGTGAGATTCCAACTCGATGATGTAATACGTACCCCAGCCAACGGCCAGAGACAGCAAAAAAATGGATATAAATTCACAATTAATGATCGATCGAGTTTCTATGATTGGTACAATGCATATTTCGAGGTCCAATTCCAGGTACAATAATTGTACCTGGAATTGGACCTCTGGCTGATGGCTGATGGCACCAATTGGCTGATTGGCTGATGGCACAACAACTGCGGCCCAAAGAACTACAGTTATTAATGGAGCCCATAGTTTGATTTCTCACATAATGATTAAAAGCGCTGGAAAAATAGTGTATGACACCGATAATCTCCACAAGGTGACTTTTGTCAAAAACCTTCTCGAATATAGTGACGATTATAGTCGAAGTGTTGCTAAAAACTCTCTTTGGTATTTGGATACCGATCATAGGATAGCTAATGCCAATCAGAATGCTGGTTTTGAGGCTAGACGACTTTTAACTACAGGACTCAACGATGTCAATGTAATCATACCTCTCAATCGGTACTCTTTCCTTGAAGAATTACAGAACAGGATGCTTGTTCCAATGCAGCTACAATTCAACATAACATTGCAGGGTGATGCTGAATTGATACAAAAGGCTGCTGCAGCTGATGATGCGAGGGTTGTTATTAACAGATTCCTCCTATGGATACCGAAACTCACACCAAAAGACTCTCTCTATGACAGGTTCATCACTAACTTTTTGACAAAGAACAAATGGATCTATATGAGAGAGATGTACGAGTTTTCAGCTCCAACAAATAGCAGTGGATTCTTCCAGATCTCCTCCAGTATTGACAATGTAAAGCATGTCTTTGTTTATCTGCAACGAGCCAAAACGAATAATGACGAAGCAAATCCATACGAAATGGACACATTCAACATCAACGCAGACCGTGCAAATGGCAGTTATCTGACATCATGCAGACTCGAATATAGCAATGGTGTTTTTTATCCTGAAGTTGAATACGATAGTGATAGTAAGGTTCGTATTTTCAACGATCTGATGGCTTACAGTTATAAGCGGAATGATTTCAACACGGGAACTCAACTGAATATGTCCAATTATAATAGCTTGTATGGTCTAATCTATTTCGATTTGTCATATCAGGCAGAGAGAGTAACAAGAGATCCCAAACAGTTGATATTCAGATACAAACTTAATGCCAACAGCGCAGATGATAGTCCTTTTTGAGTCCATGCTGTCGTTTTATACGAGGAAGAAATTGTCATTGATAAAGTGGGAAATGAATTAGTTATTGTGTAAATGAAAAAATAATGTATCCTCATTTCATAACCAAAAATTATATAACATACGTTATATAGCAAATGACTCAACTTTTTGAAATCAATGTGAAACTATCGGAAAACCAGAAAAAGAATCTGAGTAGTGCTTACCATAAAAGGGGAACTATTGTCTTGAGACTCTCAAAGGACTCTCTTCATGGCCATGACACTTTGTATGTTCCAGCGATGGTGAAAAAAAGATTGGAGAAAAATAGGAAATTGATGAAGGGAATGGATATCAAGCTAGCTAAGACCAATATCAGAAAGCAAGTTGGTGGCTGTTTATTGAGTTCCATTCTAACACTAGGTCGAACCCTATTACCAACCGTGGGTAAAACCCTTGGTTTATCAGCTCTTGCTGGATTAGCTTCAGAAGGTGCTTCTCAAGTGGTCAAAAAAATCTCTGGAAAAGGGGTTCAGTCAGGTGGTTTTCTCGTACCACAAGACAAAATTAATAAGCTGATAGAATATAAGCATCTTCTATCGATGAAACAAAAACAGGATATGTTGAATGCCCTTCAATCAGGTTCAGGTGTTCATATAAAACCAACAAAAACACAATCAGGTGGATTTCTCGGAGCCCTATTAGCAAGCGTTGGTATCCCTCTTGCTATTGAGGCCATAAAAAAGATAACTGGTAAAGGAGCTCCACGAATTGGAACAAAAGGAAAAGGGGCTCCAAGAATTGGTGCATACATACAACCACCTCCATTTATTGGTATGGGGATTTAAAAAAAGACTACCAAAAGATAAAGATAAGATATCCCGATGAGTAATCATGATCTAATAAAATGGTGCAGATATTTAAACATACCAATGTTTTACCAAGGGATGTGACAGTTCCACATAACCACAAACATGCTTTGTTCATTTACAATCTTCATCCATCATATATGAAAGGGAGCCATTGGGTTGCAACTTTCGTCAAAGATAACGTTATAAATTATTTTGACAGTTTCGGTATGCCTCCATTTCAAGAGATTGTAAATCATGCTAAAAGAAAGAATATGACTCTGCTTCACCAAAATAATCAGATCCAGAATATAAATACGTCTACATGCGGCTACTTCTGTCTATACTTTCTGTATGAAATGAATAAGGGGAATTCGTATCTTAATCTATTGGAAGTGTTCGACATATATGACACAATGAAGAATGAGAGATTCATCAAGCATTATTTCAAAAATATCTAATTCACTTATATATGACAACACAATTACATCAAATTAAAGTAAAACTCACTGAAGGTCAGCGATTGAAACTTCATAATTTTGACAAACAAGGAGGTGATCATTCTATTAAAATAAGACTTTCAAAATATTGTTTAAATGGAGATGACATCCTTCATGTTTTAATTGGAACAAAATTAAAACTTGAATATGAGAGAAAAAGAGGAAAGAGAGGATTAGATATAAGGATTTTTCCATTATGTAACATTGGTTTAAAGGAAAATGGTTATGTATATTTAAAACATTAGAATAAGGGAAATAATTTGCATTTAAAATATTAATCTAACCCACTTATATAATGGTTAAATCATATTGCATTAAACAGAAGAAAGTCACTGAATAATAATAATAATAATAATAATTAAAGTTCTTAAAAACGCATTCTACATATAAATGTCTCGATGCTTTTTACAGCTAAAAGAAAGAGCTCTCACGAAACAGGTACGTTTTCAAGGCCCTTTTAAAACTATCAACAGAGTTACCTAGTCTAATTGCAAGCGGTAGCTGATTCCATAACTTCGGAGCAATTGCCGCAAAAGATCTATCTCCGTAAGTAACTGTAGCAGTCTTCGGGATAACTAGGAGGTTGGAATCGCTAGAACGAAGAGAGCGACAGGGAGTGTAATGATGTAAAAGTTCGTTAATATACACCGGGGCAAGGCCATTAAGAGATTTGTACGTAAGCAACAGTAACTTAAAAATTATTCTGTCATTTACAGGAAGCCAGTGCAACTTTTTTAAAACAGGAGTAATGTGATCAGTCTTCTTCATGCACACAATTAATCTTGCCGCGGTATTCTGCAATCTCTGAAGTTTCTCAATTTCACGAGAGGGAATTCCATAGAGCAAACTATTACAATAATCCAATTTCGATAAAACAAAGGCATGGACAATGCGCTCAGTATCCGCTTGCGAAAGATATTTTCTGATTCTGCCAATAAAATGAAACGAACGCGAAAGAGCGCGACAGGTATTGTTGACATGGGGAACAAAGGTAAGGTGTGAATCAAGCGTGACTCCAAGGTCTTTGATAACACTAGTAGGCTGAACGTAATGATCACCGACTTTAATCGAAGCAATCGGCTCAGCAGGTGAAAAACGCGAAGAGAAATGAATTATCTCAGTCTTCGACGGATTGCATTTAAGCATATTGCATAAATTCCAACTCATGATATCATCTAGACACAAACTGAGATTTTCTAGAGAAGCGATGCGGTTTCCTTTACGCATAAAAATGTAGAGCTGGGTGTCGTCAGCATACATCATTACGTCGAAACCGTGTGCGGAGATGATATCTTCAAGAGGGGCGATATACAACGAGAATAACAGCGGTCCAAGGGCGGACCCTTGAGGAACACCACACGGTAGATATCGTGGTCGAGAAACGATCTTATCGAGGGCGATGCATTGAGGACGACCTTTAAGGTATGATTCAATCCACCGAA
This sequence comes from Pachyseris speciosa, assembly GCA_016490735.1. Taxonomy (NCBI): domain Eukaryota; kingdom Metazoa; phylum Cnidaria; class Anthozoa; order Scleractinia; family Pachyseridae; genus Pachyseris; species Pachyseris speciosa. The sequence goes on along the minus strand of JAEMWC010000080.1, from coordinate 1,411,832 downwards.
GAACCATTTCGGAAAAGCCATAGCGATACCGAAGCCTATCAAGAAGAATAGCGTGGTCTATTGTGTCAAAAGCCGCGGACAGATCTAACAGCACTAAAAGAGCTTCGCATTTATTGTCAATTGCCTGATGTATATCATTAACAACTCGTAGAAGGGCAGTTTCAGTACTATGATGCTTTCTGTATGCTGATTGCATTTTAGCAAATAAGCCATTCGTGGTGAGATAACCCTCAATCTGGGAAGCCACTATTCTCTCTAATGTCTTAGAGAGAAACGATAGATTGGAAATAGGCCGATAGTTAGCGAAGACATCAGCATCGAGGTTGTCCTTTTTTATCAGAGGCCGAATCAGTGACTTCTTGAAAAAAGAGGGAAAAATGCCCTGATCCAAAGACACGTTCATGATATCAGTTAGAGTGGGCAACATAACATCAATGCAGTCCTTTAACAACCAAGTAGGTATAGGATCGAGAGCACAACTTTTACTTTTTGATGACTGAATGATAGTCTTGAGACCATTAGGAGAGACGTGATCAAACTGACTGAAGGAGGTAGAGCACGATACATCAGTCACACATTTAGGCCGCGAGGAGGGTTGTTGAGAGAGAGAACGTCTGATATTGATGATTTTAGATTCGAAGAAGTCGCCAAAACTCTCAACCAAATGTTCAAGAGAGTCATGTGTCGGTAGAGTTGGAGAAGACTTTACGCTGAACATACCATCAACGAGCTTGAAAAGCTGCTTCATATTAGACGTACTAAATTTGTCCTTCAAGTAATTGGTTTTCGAAACCTCCAACAAGCGATTATAATTGCGGCAGGCTTGATAGTAAATTTGCTTGTCGACTGATAACTTAGTGGATTGGAATTTTCTTTCACAGCGCCTTTTAACACGTTTTAATTCACGAAGATCATCTGAGAACCAAGGCGCGTGTGGCCTAAGGGTTATATTCCTAGTTTGTTCTGGGGCGTACTTGTCAAGTAGAAGACGCAATGTGTTATCAAACGCAGTTATCTTGTCGTCCAAGTCATCAACTGGTTCCTTAGAGAAGGCACGGGAGATGTCCTTCCGAAAAGCATCAAGATCGATGTCCCGAGTCTTCCGACGCGTAACAGTTATACGAGTGGCAGGAGGCCGCGGTAAATTTATGAAGCACACAACCGCTAGATGGTCAGAGAGAAGATCTGGTAAAATTCTTGTATGAGAAATTAGAGTATCCATCTCGCGAGTGATGAGAAGATCCAAAGTATGACCCAAACGATGGGTAGGGCCATTAACATGCTGTTTCAGATCTGCAGAAAAAAGAAGATCGTGGAATTGTTTAGCGTTTGCATTTGCATTGTCATCAACATGAAAGTTGAAATCACCACAAAGAAGAAATTGATAGGATATAACAGTCAACTCCTCTAAGAACGCAGAGAATTCTGAGAAAAACTTTTCTACTGTAAAGCCATTTTTCTTGGACGGTGGAGGCCGATATACTGTCACAAGGCGAAAAACCTTATTACCAGAGGTGACAGTTAAATCAGAATGTTCGAAAGTAGAAAAAATACAGCCTTCATTTCGCGTAACTTGGAGCCCTTTCCGTGCGATAACAGCAAGTCCACCTCCTCTACAAGTGGTTCTTGGCAGGTGATAAACAGCGTAATCATTAAGTGAATTCGTAAGGTCGGCGATGGTGATGCTATCGTTCGCGGTAAGCCACGATTCAGTCACAGATAAGAGGTCAAGACGATGAGATAACATAAGATCACATAGCGACGATACTTTGGTTTTCAGTGAGCGAGCATTCCAAACACCGAAACGTAGTGGTGGACGACAGCATGACCGAGGTGATATCAGCGGAATACGAACAAGATTGTTGTCATTGCGTCCTGAGTGAAATGCAAATTGGTGACGACGAGGTGTCATGGCGGCTTGAATATTAAAAACCTTCGTTGCTTCACGCGCCCTGACCGTTCTTCCACTCCGGCATCCACGATAGGGCCGCTTCCATGTGGGTCTTGAAGACGAAGAAGTTGGTCCAGGATTTAGTTCAACATCCATATGGACAGTTATGTCAATTTTAACAGAGAGAGAATAACAAAGATATCCATGCTTCATCCATAAACACACCGGCCGCGATACAAACAGCTTTCGCTTTAAGCGAAGGAAACTGCTTTGGTGAACTCTAAAAGTCGCTTTTTCCAAGTGAGGAGCTTTGTAAAAACGCGAAAAGTCGACTAAAATGGATGCTGACATAAAAAGCACAAGAAATATGAGAGGAAAATAACGAGCATAAATACGCATTGCAGCCATTGTTCGGCGCATACAATATACCAATATACAATGTGTACCAGGATCTGAGCGATTTGAAAGGACTAAAAATGGTCGAACTATGCTGAAATGCACTTGTGCTGAATGTGGAATCATAAAAACAAAATTCGTCAAAAGTAATAATTTAAACTAATTGGCCCGTCTGAAGGTGCGGGCATTGGTTCAACATTATTGACAACATCATTGGATTTACTTGGTCATGCAGCTCCAATGATTGGTAAAAAAGCATTGGAGGCTGGAAGATATTATGCACCAGAAGCCCTTAGAAATCCAAAACTACAGCAAAAAGCAATTGATTACGCCTTAGAAAAAGCAAGACCGGCTTTAACTAAAGTTGGCAAAGAAGGTTTGGTTCAACTATCTACAAAAATTAGACCTAAACGTAGGCATAAAACCGATATCAAGGGATTGGATTACGGCGGTGCTATTGATATTCACAAAGCTATTGGTAAGCTTCCTAAACCAAAATCAGGTTGGACTTTGCCAGGCCATAATTACACAGGTCCATACAATCCTCTTGATGAGCAGCTTAAATATAACCCAACAACAGGTGAAATACTTGAGATATATCAGCAGCCAACCGGTAAGACAGATGCAGTCGCCATGCAACGTGATGTTGATTATTCTGTTTGTGGAGATGATAAAAAATGCAAACACGAAGCAGATCGTAAGATGGTTAAAGCCCTTGATGTCATTCCGTATAATGAAAGACAATGGGGACATTTTTTGGCTCGTAATGCAATTGCAACAAAACAGAAACTTGGTCTCGGTGTTCCAAAAAACGGAAAAAGCCGTCGAGTGAAGAAAACTGACAAGAAAAATTATCAGATGAATTACATACACCCATAAAACGCAATTTTACTCGACGGCGTGTGATTGTAAATAAAATTGATGAAATATGGGCTGCTGATCTTGTTGAAATGCAAACATTCAGAAAATGGAATAAAGGTTATAAATATCTTTTGATGGTTATCGATGTTTTCAGTAAATATGGTTGGATTGTTCCTCTGAAGGATAAAAAGGGTGAAACTGTAACTGAAGCATTCAAAACCATCTTCAGAGATAGAAAACCACAATATCTATGGGTTGATAAAGGTAAAGAGTTTTATAACAAACACTTGAAGGACTTGTTAGAGAAAAATGGGACACATATTTACTCCACTGAAAATGAAGAAAAGTCCTCTGTGGTTGAAAGATGGAATCGAACAATCAAATCCAAAATGTGGAAGCAGTTCACTGTCCAAGGTAATACACAATACATAGACATATTACCTAAAATATTAAAACAGTACAATAACACAAAACATTCAAGCACAAAAATGACTCCCACAGAGGCTTCAAAGAAAAAGAATGAAGGAATAGTGTATTTTAATTTATACAGTGACACGAAGCAAGTAACATCTAAACCAAAATTTAAAGTTGGTGATAAGGTTCGAATATCCAAGTATAAACGGAATGTGTTCGACAAGGGTTATACTCCAAACTGGACCGAAGAATTATTTGTAATAGATAAGATCCAATACACCAATCCAATCACATACAAAATAAAAGATCTCAGAGGTGAAGATATTGAAGGGAGTTTTTATGAACCTGAATTATTAAAAGCCGAACAGAATGTTTTCCGTATTGATAAAGTCATTCGGAGGGATTACAAGAAGAAACAAGCTTTAGTAAAGTGGAAGGGATATAGTGACGATTTCAACAGTTGGATACCATTCAAGGATTTAAAGGATATGTAAAAAGATTTAAAAAGATAATTATATAATATATATTATGTGTATGCAAAAATATTCTTATAATAATAAAGAATTAAATGTATCATTAGATTGTTATCTTGATGATAAAAATGATATATGGTTCAGAAGTAGAGACATTGCTAATATTCTAAAATATAAAAATCCGCAAAAAGCAATCAGAGATCAAGTTGTATCTGATGATAAAATCTTGAGAGACCACAAAATGATCATAAATTCACGGGTGAACGAAAAATTACCTCGTGTTGAGACGGTTGAAAAAACTTTCAAATGTTTTTTTATAAACGAATCAGGATTTTATTCACTTTTATTTTCATCCAAAAAACAGGAAGCTGGAAAATTTAAACATTGGGTTACATCAAAAGTATTACCATCAATCAGAAAACAAGGATATTACAAGCAGTTCAACGACAGAAACAATAATATGCTATTGATTGAAAATAAAAACGATTTACACTACAAGATCGTATCATTTATCAGAAAAAAATATGAAGATGCTTTAATGATTGCTGGTCTTGGTGAAAATCAAATAAGCTCGAATATGAGAATCAAAAGTTATAACAAAGGATATATGGCTGGACAATGTGATTTGATGTTAATGAATCCCACTAGAAAATACAATGCTTTGTGTCTAGAATTCAAAAGTCCAACAGGTGTCTACAAAGTGTCGGATAAACAAACAAATATGAAGCAGTTATATGAAAAAACAAGTGTAAATACATCATGAGCAATTGTTTTGAAGATTTAATTTACGAAATAACCAAACATATGGAGGAAAGCAAATCATATTTATCACGTAGAGGGAAATAATCTAACCTATATATGTGTGTGAAAATTTTGGTGTAAAATTACCTGATTTTATCAAGAGACAGCTGGGAAATTGCTATCAACGAAAAAAACCTTTTACTTTTAGACTCGAACCATCTGAATTATATGGCCCTGATGTTTTAATTTTAAATGATAAACAAGAACTGGCTCTGAAACGAGGTAGAAAATATGATGAATATGTCGTATTAGATCTTTCTTTTAATCAAATTGAAAAAAATATAAATGATAATTGTCGTTTAGACACGAACGGATATGTTTATAATATTCATATTCAAGGAGAAATGGATGACGATTATGAAAGTTTAGATAATAAAGTTTATTACGATTATAACGGTAATAGAATTGAAAATTCTGATGATGAATAAAAAAATAATCTAACATAATATTATATATATGACCCCCAAACATGATCCTGAATATGATAGTGAATCTGAATCAGAAAGTGAATATGACCCAGCTTATGATTCTTATGAACATACAGATTCTGAAGAAGAATAATCTAATACAGTAATATGAGAACATGTCAAAATTAAATAAAGAAATAAAAGAGAAAGTGAAAATGGATAAGAAATAACACACAAACTGCGGTGATAAACATGACAATAGAACGCATTGTTGGAAAACAAAAATAAAACTATATCGTTTAACTTGACGTTTCGTATGTTTCGACATACATCTTCAGAAGTGACCGTTAGGAATTAAAGTAACAACTACATTTGAAATTTAAGATAAGTAACTAATTAACAATAACCTTGACAGAAGCTAAAATAATTTGCATATAAAAGATGCAAACTAATAGAGATACAGCTTTTCGCTGCTTACATTTTCATTTAAGGTAGGTTTCAATTCTCTAATTAGTAGAGTCTCCTTTATCTTGCAATGGGTATCTGACCGACCTTTCTCCTTTAGGTCCTGTTTTGGCCAATATCTTCATGTGCCATATTCAAGAGAAATGGGTTCTTAACAACAACGCTCGCCCTTCTATTTGGTTTCGATACGTTGACGATACCTTCACCTTGTTCGACAGTAAAAGCACAGCAACTCAGTTTCTACACTACCTCAATGACTGTCACTCAAATATCAAATTCACCGTTGAATTTGAAGAGAACAATACAATCCCTTTCCTGGACATTCTCATCAAACGCCACAGTCAAACTTTCTCAACATCCATCTACCGAAAGAAGACCTTTACCGGCCTGTACACAAAATGGGACTCCTTCACACCTAGGAAATATAAAGTAAACCTCATCCGCACGCTCACTTTTCGTTGTTTCCGCATCTGTTCGTCACCTTCTCTTTTGCGGTCTTGTTTAAATAAACTGACGAAGTTGTTGTTACAAAACGGTTATCCTGCTGGTGTTGTCAATTACAACATTAATGATGCTCTGAACAGGCAACAAAACAGACCGAAGATTCCAACCACCACAGTCCCCAAAAAGGAAATAATCTTAGTTCTACCTTATTTAGGAGTACAAAGCAAAATTATTACCAAACACCTGAAGACCTGCATTAGTAAATTTTATGGCTGCATTGATCTTAAGGTTATTTTCCAAAGCGCTCATCGCATTAAGTCTCTTTTTCCCTACAAAGATAGAATTAACCGTTCCCAAATGTCAAAAGTTGTTTATAAAGCTAGTTGTTGGGACTGCCAGGATTTCTACATTGGAAAAACAAAACGCAGATTGCATGACAGAAAAACTGAACATTTTAAAGCGATCACGAGTAGCTGTCATGCATCTGCTATCGCAGACCACGTCACGTCAACTGGTCACAACTTAAAATGGGACCACTTTGAGATATTGGCGAAAGGTCGGTCAGATACCCATTGCAAGATAAAGGAGACTCTACTAATTAGAGAATTGAAACCTACCTTAAATGAAAATGTAAGCAGCGAAAAGCTGTATCTCTATTAGTTTGCATCTTTTATATGCAAATTATTTTTAGCTTCTGTCAAGGTTATTGTTAATTAGTTACTTATCTTAAATTTCAAATGTAGTTGTTACTTTAATTCCTAACGGTCACTTCTGAAGATGTATGTCGAAACATACGAAACGTCAAGTTAAACGATATAGTTTTATTTTTGTTTTCCAACAATGCGTTCTATTGTCATGTTTATCACCGCAGTTTGTGTGTTATTTCTTATTAAGCTACGATGGCCAAAGACAAAGAGTATTTACGATATTGAAAATGGATACGTACCATATTCTGAGAATGGTGTTGTAAAATATAATCTGAACTTATATTATGGAAGATCTTATTGAGTATTTTATAGAATTGAGTTATGATCAAAAAACAGAAATGGCTTCTTTTGTTAAAAATGACAATGATTTTTATAAAAAAAAGATCCAAAATTTGAATTACATTTACAAAACTATCAATGTGAAGGGAATGACATAATCTTTCTTACACCAAAGCAATTAAATGAATTGAAATATGCTAAATTTTACAATGAAGACACAATTTTAATATTGAATATACAACAAGTTGCATGTTGTGTTGGATATAATCACTATATACTCCTAGATCCTGTTTATAACATTAACGATAAAGAAATAAAAAGTTATTATTTTCATGAACATGACAATTCTGATTCCGATGAAGGTGATAGTTATCCAATACATTAATACATGAGTTGGTGTCGTATCATTCATTATTGTAAAAATTCTTAAACTAATATAATTGTAAAACCCCCAACTTTATCTAACCTATATATGATTAAGAGGTTAGTATTTTTATATAATACTGTTTTTGCTATTTGGTAGCCAAAAATATTTATTGTTTCTGGCTATTATAATGCCGATACGCCAAACTTTCTACGCCATTTTTCAGAATATATCTTTTGTCGTCGAAACAGCTGAGAGAAACTTTATTGATTTCATAACTCCCTAACTGATGATATTGACTTCTTATGGTTTTCATAGTGTGATACAACTGTTTATTCTCAAATAAAACATTCTTGTAATCCTCATGTTTGATATCTTTTTTAATAACAATCTTCTTGATGCCTTTTGCAGTTTTCCCGCCCTTCTGGTTATCTTTGACATAGCTGTACATCTTGGATCTCAAACCGATGAATTCAGTTATTGGAATTCCAGAAGCTTCATCCTTGAATTTACCAATCACTTTTTTGTTTGTTTTATTGAAGAACTGATTGTCTTCAGGATAGTCGCTGTTATCAAATTTATCTTTATCATTCCAAAAATCTTGATACATATCATCAGCTTCAATCTCGTAAGTCAAGCTATCTGTATCAGTGAATAATAACTTAGCTTTATCTCCATACTTCTTTTTAATGTAGTTGTAGTGAAAATCATACATTAGAGTTTTACTTAAATCAAGAATACACATTCCCACATATGCCGGTCTGTTAAGGGTGAGTGTTTCTTTGATCTTATGTACAGCCACCAGATTTTCATTAAATATCTTACTGCTAACAAAAGTCGGTTTTGATGTCATTTTAAGCAACTTTTTTTCATCAGTTACAAGTTTTACATCTACTCGCTTTCTGATATTTTCCATGGTTTTTCCGAAGACAGAATTATTCATCAGTTTGAAAAAGTCTTTTTCAAATTCGTTTTTAGCATTAGTTCTTTTCTGAGTGTTGAAATCAATGTATTGTTTCAACCAAGGAGACTGATTGAATTCTAATACTCTATGAACTTTTGTAACTTTCAATCCAAGATCCATATACAGTTGAAGATTTCTATAATGAAGAACATACTTCTCCTTATTTTTCAAAGTTGGGATGAGCTTATGAACTAAGCCAGTTGATATATTATACTTATTTGCAATGTTTTTGCAATATTCTGATAGCATGCTATCAGATACTTTAATCTTTTCCGGTCCAAGTGGGTAATCATTGTGCAAATCATGTAATTCTTCTGGATACTCAAGATCAACTTCAAGTATGAAACCCTTGTTGCTATCTTCTTTGTACTTAGCTAGGTCCAACTTGTTAATCTGTTTTTCAGTCAACCATCTGAATCCTCCTGTTGGAAGATACTGGCTCATTGCCCAACCATACAAATTATTAGCATCAAGATACATGATGTATTTTGAGGGCGCCTTCTCATCATACTCCTTCATGTACTTATTATTTGCTTTTCCATATCTATTGGCAATATAACTGATTCCACCACGCATGCCCTTTTCAACAAATTGAAACATATCAATATCAACCATAAGCTCTAATTTAATGCCAGTCATCTTTAACATAGAATCCCAACTTAAACCAGGAGATGTGAAATAATGGCATGGGTCTAGCTTGTAGTATTTTATACATGTCTTTCGGAAGTTTTCGAATACATCAGCCAACAGTAATATATCCGATTTAAGGTACAAATCATGATACTCCCCATGTTTTTTAATTTGAATGTATCCCACACGTTTTGAGCATGTTTATAATCTTCGTCTGAAATATGTTCATTATTCAATATGCTGTAAAACTCTTCTTTTAATGGTAGCTTTTCATTGAATTTTTCAAATGAATCCATATAGTCATATGGGTAGACTCCCTTTTGAGACATCAAATCAAGCTTCTCACCTTTGAATTTTCGAGAGGTGTATTTTAATGATTCTTTTGGTAGATTGCTGACTAGTTTTTCCAAACTGGAGCTCATAAATTGTAAACTATCAATGAAGGTTAGATGGTTACCAAGTATGAAAGCCATGTATTTTTCCATATTATTAGGAATTGCATTGATATTCATTTGACAGTCTTCACCTTTCTTATTTTTGTAAGTATGCTTTTTAACTATTTCACCAATTTCTTGCATCATAAAATGTGAATCATAACCTCTTAGATTATGAAATATTACTGGAATCTTGTTAGTTATTTGAAAGTTTATATTACAATCTTGGTGAGCTGATCCTCTGTATTTTCCAGTTATATGACCGTGATCTCTGACTCTAACATCAGTTTTTTTGTATTCTTTTTCACATATATAACATCTGTTAGCTTTTTGGAATTCTTATTCATTTTCTTCCGTCATTCTTAATGGTTTGTTGAATTCTTTTTTCATAACCTTCTTAAAATATTTAACTTCCTCCAACATAGCTTCCATGAATTTGTAAACAGCTTTTTCACCTCTGTATGTTTTCAATGGTTTTGTGTATTTATCGTCATAACAACACACAACCTTATATCCAAAACCGCAGTCTGTGTGCTTCTGGTAGGCTTCTGTGTATGATTTATCATTATTGGGTTGGCATCCATACACTTTTTCTGTGATGGCTTCAAAATCTGCATATATTACAAATGGCACTGGCAGTTGTTTGTGGAAATTATTGAATTTCAAGATGTTGTCTCCTTTTGCTGGCATTTTAATTGCCTGAGTTCCATTTATTTGGATACAGTTTTCTTTATGATCTGTTAAGACCCTTTCAGAGCTAAAACACTGCAAACAATGCATACAAAAGTGTTTTCTTTCATTGTGCTTCGTTACATTGCGCATGAATCTGTTAAAATCTTTGATTAAAACGTAGTAATCAATAGAAGATTCAAACAGTCTTCATACTTTTCTTTTGAAACATAAATTGGATATGGTTGTTTCTTTTCATAACCAAATACATTAATATTAATCATATTTTGCTTTTCAATTTTATTGTATTGTTTGACTGCAACTGGAAATTCAATTCCAGAATAATCTAACATATTAATATATTGCTTATCAGATTTTTTAATTCTCTGAGGGTTCTTCTCTTGTGGATTCAAGTGTCTGATATGACACCATCTGAAGCATTCATTGTCATCATTCTTCATGTTAATCAATCCCTTCATATTATTTCTTAATTCTTGTGGTAGTTTAATATATGAAGAGCCTTTCATTGGCTGATATATCACAACATTGAGATAATGTCCGTCAATAGATTTAATAGTCCAACCAGATCCTTCGGAAATCCAAACTGCAATCCTATTTAATATATTTTGTTTTGATAATTCTAGTGATTTAGTAATATCAAGATCATTTATTATTGTTTGAGGCGGACTGTTGAAATAGGCGGTTTTCTGTATTATTTCCCCATACGCCACTTTTCTAAATGTTACCTTTAGTGTTTCGACAAATTTTAGTCCTTTCATGGATTTTAGTACATTTATGATATGGTATGCAACAGCCTTTCTTGTGTTTTGTAGTTGTATAAGTGGATCTTTGCCATTCTTAATGCTAATTTCAAATGATTTTGTATAAGCTTTCAAAGCTTTGTCTTTTTGCTCTATTTTGGTTCTAGGTTGTGCTACTGGTTTTTGAACTACCTTTTTGGTTCTTGGTTTAGGAACTGGTTTATCCCTAAATTCTATTGGAGGTGGAATAATATTATCTTCATAATCTTTTACCATTTGTTTTACACTGCGAGGTGCCGGAATTGGCTTCTCAATTTGTTTTTTCATTCTCGGAGCTGGAATTGGCTTCTGTTTTTTTATGTCATCAGCGAGACTCACTAATTGCTTCATCTCATTAACATCCATTTGGCTTAAGTTTGCTAATAACTTCTTGAATAAACTGTTTCGATTTTCCATCTTATTATTAGTGTAGATAATTTTCTTATCAAGATCGAGAACCATCTGGCGCGACTCAGTCTTATTTTCTTTTTGGCGATTAACCTGATTAACATTTTTCATATTTTTCATTCTGTACAATTTATATAAGTCATTTTGGCTTTGACCTTTTCCAAGGGCCCGGGATCCTACAATTTTTCCCATATTATTATAAAGTGATATATCTTTAAGTGTTTATTAAAATAGAAAATAAAATTTGAAAGTGCGTTTAAAATGATATTGAAAATGTTAATTGGGTAATAAGTATTGTTTTTAAACGTTACTCGGTGAATACTGTTGATTAATACCCTTTATTGCTAAAACTATTGAAAATAGCCGTTTTTCAGGGAATACGGTTTAAATAACAAACTTTAGCATAAACTTTTAAAGTAAAAATTGTCAGTAAATTTTACTTTAAGAATTTATAATCATACGGGGAGTATAAAAGCAAGGGCCGATACAACGTAGAATGGTTTTAAGTTTTGTGTACTATATTTCGGCTGGCCAAACCAGCCTTCTTCAGGTACAATGAGAATTTACATTGGAAGGGGTGTTTATGTAGTTATATACCGGAAACACGTGAAACTAAAATGATTGACAGTGTAAAATAAAATACTAGAAAAAAGGTAAACTTATAAGAAAAAATTAACTAATATGTTTCTTCGCGGATGTTAAGACCTTCAGGATCAATTGTTCTGCCTTTTGAAATTAAAAAAGCTTCCCTGGCCTTACGGATTGAGTCTCTGTTAGAAAATATTTTCTCAATGGGGATTAATTGCATGTCATTAGCAGTGTGGTTAGGAGAGGAGACTGTGGTAGGTTTAGATTTGGTGTTAGGGTTATCTATGGTACGGCGGTGTTCATTAAATCGGTCTTTTAAACGTCGTTTAGTCTCTCCTATGTATTGTAAATTACAGCGGTTGCATTGAATCATGTAAATGAGGTTTTTAGTGTCACAGGTCAGGTTAGATTTAATATGGGGCGTTTCACCTGTAGAAGAGAAAGTATAGCTTGTGAGTCCATCTGAAATGTAGGGACAAGTAGCGCAATTTTTACCGCAACGGAAACAACCGGAAGGGAGTTGTAGGTGTGAATTAGTAGAATTAGAAGAAAGTTTAGCTGTGACTAGTAAGTCACGGAGATTAGGGCAACGTCTGAAGGCAACAACAGGCAAATGCTGAAAAATGTTTTTGCAGCGGTTAGAAGTAAATTGTAATGTTTTTTGATGATGCTAGAGATATGAGGAAGTGATGGATTAAAGGTCGTTATAAAAGGTATACGTTTAGGTTTGTTGACGTTTTTGTTTTGTAAAGTGAGTCTGCGGGGGATGTCGGCGGCACGTTGTATTTGTTTAGTGATGAAATTGCGGCTGTAACCGCGTTTGAGAAGATATGTAGTAAGTTGAGCAGCGCGAGTATTAAACGTTTCGTCGGTAGAACAAATACGTCGTAAACGGAGTGCTAGACTGAAAGGAATGGCTTTTTTAGTATGCATGGGATGGCAAGAAGAATAGAGTAAGTGTTGGTGCTTGTCTGTAGGTTTAGTATAGAGGTCGGTACAGATATGACCGTCGTTGGTTAATGAGACATTAACGTCAAGGAAAGGTACGTTAGTAAAAGAGTGTGAACTGGTGAATTTTATGGTAGGGTGAACGTTGTTAAGATAATCGATGAAAATTTTTAAGTTATCCAAGACCTTCAGTCCAGATCATAAAAATATCATCGATATATCGCGGCCACGTGTGGGGTTGAAAAGGGGCATTTTCCAAAGCGTTGGCCTCGAAATACCCAAGAAAAAGGTTAGCAAAAGAAGGGGCCATTTTAGTGCCCATGGCTGTGCCGTGGACTTGAAGGTAGTGGTTATCATTAAACGAAAAGTTATTCATGGTAAGAATCATGCGAATGAGGTCACAAAGTGTGCCGGTGGGAATGGTATTGTGAGGGGAAGTACGTAGAAAGTGATCACAGGCATTAATACCTTCATTATGTGGAATATTAGTGTATAATGATGAAACATCAAGTGTAACTAATAGTGAGTTAGCGGGTAAATTACCGATGGTAAGTAATTTGTTAAGGAAATCGTTAGTATCTTTAACAAAGGATGGTAGTTTATGAACTAAAGGTTGAAGGTAGTAGTCAACGAACTGGGATATACGTTCAGTAGGATGGTTATTAGATGAAACAATAGGGCGTCCTGGATTGCCGGGTTTATGTACTTTAGGAAGAATGTAAAAACGTCCTGGTTTTACGTCAGTCTGTATAAGGTATTGTTTGGTTTTGTCGTCGATACGTTTGTCATGATGCATTCTGTTAACATAAACAGTGACACGTTTTTGTATGTCGGCAGTGATGTCTTCGTTTAAGTGTTGGTAAAATTTGGTGTCATTAAGTTGTCTGTTGCATTCGTCGATGTACCAAGTTTTGTCCATAACAACAGTACCAGAACCTTTGTCAGCGGGTTTTATAATTATGTCTTGTCGTTGTTTGAGTCGGTGTATGGCTTGGCGTTCTGTTTCTGTGAGGTTGTCACGAATAGGTTTAGGTTTAGAGGTGGTTATGTCCAGTTTAACAGCGTCTAAAAAAGTGTTAAGGGCTTGTTCTCTGTCGTTGGGGGGTTCCAAGTACTTTTGTTATGGAAGGGATTGTGGTCTTCGTTGGCGTTGGGTGTGTTAGTGTTATCGTCGAAAAAATACTCGGTTAGTCGCATACGTCGTGAAAAGTCGTAAATGTCAGCTGAAATTTCCGACCAGTTTATGTGTCGTGGTGTGGGGCAAAATGTGAGTCCACGTGAAAGAACAGATTTCTCGTCAGTAGATAGAGAACAGCTGGAGAGATTAATGACAGAAGAATTATCTAGTTGAGGGTTTTAAAATGATACAGCGCCGGCGGATGGGAGTGGTCTTTTTCGCACGCCGGTTGGCAAGCAGAGACTCAAGCGATAAGGCCATAGAGTCCAATCTGGTAGTATAAAATAAAAAAGCATCTTGTGAGCAAGATTCTACATTTCAGATGGACTCACAAGCTATACTTTCTCTTCTACAGGTGAAACGCCCCATATTAAATCTAACCTGACCTGTGACACTAAAAACCTCATTTACATGATTCAATGCAACCGCTGTAATTTACAATACATAGGAGAGACTAAACGACGTTTAAAAGACCGATTTAATGAACACCGCCGTACCATAGATAACCCTAACACCAAATCTAAACCTACCACAGTCTCCTCTCCTAACCACACTGCTAATGACATGCAATTAATCCCCATTGAGAAAATATTTTCTAACAGAGACTCAATCCGTAAGGCCAGGGAAGCTTTTTTAATTTCAAAAGGCAGAACAATTGATCCTGAAGGTCTTAACATCCGCGAAGAAACATATTAGTTAATTTTTTCTTATAAGTTTACCTTTTTTCTAGTATTTTATTTTACACTGTCAATCATTTTAGTTTCACGTGTTTCCGGTATATAACTACATAAACACCCCTTCCAATGTAAATTCTCATTGTACCTGAAGAAGGCTGGTTTGGCCAGCCGAAATATAGTACACAAAACTTAAAACCATTCTACGTTGTATCGGCCCTTGCTTTTATACTCTCTATTGATTTTATTACGCCGATCAGATCATCAGTTTGATCCAACGTATACCAGCAGGATTATTGTCCACGGTTGCTTGCTTGAACATTTGATAATCATACGACCGTCTCATGATCTGAAACAATAACTATTAGCGATGACTCATTTAACAGGGGGTTTCCCTGTTTTTCCGAGAAAGTCATGCTTGGTGATTTTTCCGAGAAAGTCACGCATAGGGGTTGAAGTGCTTATTGAAATATTCAGTAAAATTAAAAATATATAGTTTTCTATTTTTGATTTACCATAAAATGGTCCCGTCAGCCTAATCACTATTTTTCCAAGAAAAAGGCACAACTGCGAGGATCATTCTTCATTTGAAAGTTACACATTTTAAAAAATATATAGATTGCCAAAATTTGGTTAGCCATCAAATGGAAAGAAGTATAGTACTTGTGTGCTAGCTCACCCAACTACTATACTACTGGTATATGATCAACGATTCGGTGCACGTGCCCGATTTCAGTGAAAATCGAGCATGTATACATTAGCCTGGAAACAGGCTCCGCAGTGGGATTTTAAAGGAGCGAAAAGAAGGATCGTGGCGAAAAAAATCGGCGAGCGAAGCGAGCCGCCAGTCCCCTGCTCGGCTCGCTTCGCTCGCCGATTTTTTTCGGCCACTTTCCTTCTTTCCGCTCCTTAACCCCACTGCGGAGCCTGGTCCCAGGCTAGTATAAATCAATTGTATAATCACAAATACAACGGAGGATTAACTGAAAAATTCCGCAGTTGATTTCGTTATCTTTTGAAATAAGTCTTTTGTTCACTGAGCACTCTCATTTTAAATTGTACCCAGAATAATAGAAGTGTTTCTTTCTCACATTCATGGGATCAGCCGACTGGCCTGTGGCAGGCGAGAAACGCGGTGATGTGGTTGAAATCGGAGCAGGGGTCAAAGATCATCCGAAACTTGTCACCGTCGTGTGAGCTGTGACTCCCACGCGTTCGGAAAATATGGCTAAACTGTCTTGTTCTTATTTCATTGGTATCATTTGTGAACGTTCTTGGAGTTACTAAAGATAAAAACAAACACAAAGATCTCTAAAGACGGAAGGAAAAACGAGATAGCTTTGGATCCTGGTGTGATAACACTGATTGACTGCTTCACATCGGTTGCACAAATTATGTGACCACGTTTACCTTTTTAAAATTAATCAGATGATGATAGTTGTGAGCCATGATTTAAGGCTTTGATTAAAATAATCGCAATTCATCCCAATTCCCTATCCATACCATTTCACCATCCATGCCATTCTCTATTTTTTGTTCGGGATCATTTGCGGTCCAACTTGGTGCAATACGGGGATCATTTGCGGTCCGGGATCATTTGCGGTCCAATTTGGGATCATTTGCGGTCCGGGATCATTTGAGGTCCTGGGATCATTTGCGGACTCGTACACAAACTCTTTTGACAGTTTTGAAATGAATTTAATAAACAAAATTTTATTTTTCCGAGGTCGATTGTAAGAGATTTAGGAACGGAGCCTCGTAGAGGCTTATTCAAGTTATGGTTTTCAGTGTTTTACAAGAGTCTCACATCGGTCGCGCTGCTAATTTGTTGTTATGAATAACTGATCTCAGTGCTTGCGTTCAAGAGTTGCCCCATCGAAGATCGAGTACCCTAGGTACCAGATGTTATAAAATTTCTCGGTCAAATCCAATTTGTTTTCAGCAAATTGTTGTTACCGAGATCAACAACTAGCCCCTCTCTAGATAACAATTTCACGGTTAATAATCTTGAGCTCGCGATTATTAATCGCGTCTGCCAGCCTTAAACCGCACAGTGAACAATCTTAAGGTCCTTAAGCTAGTTGCTGATCTCGGTGACAACAAAATGTTGAAAACAAACTGGATTTGACCGAGAAATTTTTCAGTGTAGAGCACTGGTCTACACGGGACTTGTGCTTTGATAGACTTGATATAAATATCAGTTTGCAAATGAACCCGCTTGAAGTGATTTGTCTTGAGTTTGCGTTTATAGGATTAGTCAGTTCGCAACTGATTATAATATTTTCCTCGGTTGTCGCTCGGTCTTCGAGAGTTCAGTTATTCATACCGTAACAACAAAAGCAGCTCGACCGATTTGAGACTCCTGTAAAACTCTGAAAACCATTTAAGCCTCTGCGAGACTCTGTTCCTAAATCGCTTACAATCGACTCCGGAAAAATAAAATTTTATTTAATCCATTTCAAAACTGCCAAAAGAGTTTAATCTACACTGTGAAATTAACCTGCGATCAGGCCCAATTGAAGCATCGCTCTTATGTCTTCTTATGTCGGCGCTCGCTACAATTGGGCCTGATACAAAGACTCACGGGAGTCTGTGGCTTCGTCCAGAATTTGGACGAAATCTGATTGGCTGATTCAATAACCGGAAGTCACTAAGAGGCGTGTTCGCGAGGCTCTCGCGAAATTCTCTCGCGACTGAGCCGCCATTACGGACAATGAGTAATCTCAAGTTCTTTTTAGTTTTATAACACAAAAAAACTGAGCCTTTCTATTTTCATGTAAATTAGCGGAGAGGGAAAAGTTTATTAGCTTTGCTTTTCATGTACATACTGGAATCACTTAAAAGATTCGCGGAATGATCTTCATGAAGAATGATAAAGACGAAGCGTTCTGACGAGTTCCCTCTGTTATTCCTCTATTTCGAACATTATCTTTCGTGTTTGTGAAAGCCTGACAACGGTATAAAGACTTGGAAGCTGGCTGGTTTGTATTCAAGAACAATTCAACGAGAAGAAAGACACATCGAAGCTCAGCTGATAAGTACAAGATCATAGACACGTTGGTTTCAGTGTTAGGATGCGAGAGTACTCCTATTCTATGGACAAACATTTTGAAAACTTTTCATGTAAGTTCTTTTAAATTTGTTTTGTACCATTCTTTTACGGTCGTAAAGTTAATAAATTATCATTTGCATGTAGGTTCGCCTCTGGAACAACAACTAAAACACTGTTGCGTAATTCACACCACCAATAATAAAGTTTTTCTTATTAGGGAGTAATAAAATACATGTGTCTTGATATGAAAAAAAAAAAAAAACCATAAATAGCAGAATGACCGGCCATAGAAAGAGTTCGATGGAAGGGCTTTAGGAACTTCACAGTGGACGTCAGTCTCTCCAGATTAAATTTAAGCTTAAATTGAATATTTGTCAATTTTTACACTTAACAAAATTTCGTGAGGAAAGCATAAAAGTGCCAATTATGATGTTGATAGTAATACATTTAACTCAGAAAAACCAGTGAATTATTTGAAACCCCACCGTAAATTGTAGCAAGAGAAATCTACATGAGAATAGAGGAAATAAATTGAATAGAGCTTAGAGGAGTACATTGTTGTTGTTGTTGTTGAATGACAAGGTCATTGACATCCTCCACAAAAATGTAAAACATGACTGAACTCCCATTGCAAAAATTCTCAGTGCAAGGTGCAGTAGTTTGAAATGCACCACAAAGACTGTTGTACTACATAAGCAGTACAGGCCTTTGTTGAGTTAATTAAAGATTAACCTGATGAAAGCTAGATGTCCTTATAGTTACCCTCCTGTACCAAGATGTTTCCCCATTCAGTTGATGAATTACAGAATAACAGCATACTGCCCACCACTGGACTGCTGAGGAACAGGTCGCTGGTTTGAATCCCAGATTAAACCATGGTGTTAATTAAAATAATTGTTTGGATCAAGCTGGCTGGGTTCTCAACATCTGTCTCAGGTCAGATGATCAGGTCATTGGTTAGTAAGATTATAGTCTACAGTATTGGCCTTTTCACCCTCACACGTAATTGAAGGGCTGCGGGCATAAACTGCCTATGTGTAGTTTTAGGTGTTTTTTTTGCATACGTTATTTCTCGAAAACGAAAAAGAAATCGGTGAAAAAAAAATACGGGACAGTGTTTTTGAATCAAAATGTAGGTGTATTTAGAGTGCTGGTAATTACATTCCATCAGAAGAACAAGCTTAAAGCATCTAAAAAGCCTCGCAGCATCCCCTTCCCTTATTGCATAATTTAGATTTAAAATAAAGAAACCAAACTGCAGTCTAGTGGTGTGTTAATTGTAGATGAAATCTTCTTTGGAATTTGAATTTGCAATGTCTTCATCATTTGATGGTATTTGTGGATAACCATGTTTAGTGGTCTCATGCCTGTACACAGTAGATAAATTGGGTAATCCACTACTGTTTCTTCTCGGTCATGGTCAGCATGCAAAGAAAACAATGGGTTGGAATTATCCAATTGCCCTTCAGGCTAGTTGATTCTACATTTCACGGAATCAATGATCACAGGTTCATGCTACACTTAAAAATTTCAGATATTATTCCAGTGGATAATTAGCCAACCAGTGTATACATGTAAATACCTCTCATCCACTGAATAAAGTTATGTATCAAATCATGAAGCCTCTGATAAACAGCTAAAAAAGTGATTAATAAAAATGGCTCCTTAGAGAGCCAAGCACTTGAGGAAAAATCGTATTTTTGGTATCCCAGTGAATGAATTCAATAACAGTGCACCACCACAATGCAGCTTTTTAGTGATGCTGCAAAATTTGTTTTATAGATTAAATTACATTAAAAGAATACAACAAGGCCGGCTTGCATTTATTCATTTGTTCAAATTAAAGGTAAGCGAGCTTCAAAAGCTAAAACTTAATAAACGAGTGAACGGCAAAATCCCGTTTTTCCACAACTCAAATAGAACAACACTCTCGACTCTACTAAAAAATTCTTTACTCTAGTATTTCGAGG
Organism: Pachyseris speciosa; assembly: GCA_016490735.1. Taxonomy (NCBI): domain Eukaryota; kingdom Metazoa; phylum Cnidaria; class Anthozoa; order Scleractinia; family Pachyseridae; genus Pachyseris; species Pachyseris speciosa. The sequence goes on along the minus strand of JAEMWC010000080.1, from coordinate 1,392,016 downwards.
GGAAGACGAGAAATACATCGACAATAGTAATTCACCTGATCTTCCTTCAGCCGAATCATCAGTGGTGCTTTACTACCCACAAAAAGATATCAGCATCACATAGTCATTGGAAACACATCGTCTTTCCCAGCGTTTATAAAATTTGTTATGTGCGCTTAGTTTGGGACCAAAACCGCAACTTTTCCCCAACAACAATGAATGATGTAGGACAAGACGTTCCCAAAACAAAAATGTCGTCTTCTTCATTCCACATCACCTCACGCGCGAGAGCTCGCGATTATCGCGTAACGGAAGTAATTTTGATTGGCTGATTTTGAAACATGTCAATCAATCAAAAAAGTGGGCGGTAGACGTTCCGTGGAAGACTTGTATCAGGCTCTATTTTTCGTTTCGCCTTTCCCGCGGGAAAGGTTTACCATCGAAACGAAAATAGAGCCTGATCGCAGGTTACTGTGAAATTGACAAGATGGCAACAGCTCGCTTGTCTCGCAGCCGAACGATTCTTTCGTACATAGTTTCACAAATATGCTGCAAATATCATTTGCGAACAGGCTAATCCTATGAAAGCAAAACTCAAGGCAAATTTAATCACCTCAAGACCGGGGCACCCAACGACAAGTTTCGGTAGATATCTGTTCGGTGGAGGGTAATTCGCCTTGCGCTTTCGACGTCGATTAAAGAGTGCACTCGGATTTTCGTAACTAAAACGTGGCCTAAAAGATTCGCGATAGGGAAATCATAGCGCCTAAGATTTTCGGGAAGGTCGTAATTCCCGTTTTTGGCAGTCAAAAACGTCAGCTAGCATTTTCGGAATGAAAATAGTTCCCTAAAAAGCTCGTGGAAAGTTCATTTCAGCTTGCATTTTCTCAAAGGAAGATTTTGTTCCCTAACATTTTCGGGTAATTAAACTTTCAGCTAGGGAATCCGAACAGATGAACTTCTTCTAGCTTATGAAAACATCACTTTAAACGGACTTCAAACACCATAAGGTGCTTAAAAATGCCTTTCTACAGCTTTTGGTTGGTTTGGCTCGTTGGGTGCCCCTGTCAAGAGTTCATAAGTGTAATGTTTATACGAAGCAAGCCCGGTGGAGAGTACTGAGAGTAGTTGTGACCGAGATCGGCAGCTACATAGCTTGCGTTTGGCTGTTGAATAATTAACTCCTTCAGTTGAATTAATTTTTTCGCACCGTTTTGCATACATTACATTCCACATAATTATGCGATTCCGCAAGTCGTGCCACATGCCATTCCGCAAACTCATTACTCCTTTTACCCTCACCGGAATGGAAAGCGTCCGACTAAGTCCCAGAATTCTAGGTCGCGTGCATTGACATACTGAAAGTGCTTCGTCCGCTTATTAGCTTTTCCGCTTGTCCACGTGAGCTCACGCCCGGTAGGGAGACTAAAACCGATATCTGTCGCGATTTCGGTAATTCTGGAAATTCCGGTAAAGAGGGTGCATTCAAAACATATTCCTAAATTTTTGGAAACTTTTCCCGGAACTTTGCCCGTTCCATTCGATTTCGAACCGGAAATCTCGAAAATTTTTGCTGAATGGAAAGCGCCCATAGGCATTACACAGTTTCGAAACTATAAATATCTGTCCAATCAGAAGTGCCCGTTCCCACGAGTGAAACAGGCAAAACATAACTTGCACACAATGCTCCTCTCCGTGAATTAAAGTTTATACTCTTTGCATTAAGACGCGAGCATCGAGAAATTAATTATAATCACTCAAAATATAACCTGTACAGCCTTGTTACCTTTATTCCATAGCCTCCTTGCTGAAGTTTAGCCGTCATTTTAAACTCCATTTCGTTGAATTTTTTCCTACGAGTACTTTACCATAAAATAACTGAAGGCAGGGGAGCTCTGAACGAACCCTCACCACGCGAAGGCCAGAAATCTTTATGTTTGTCTACCTGTAATAAATTGCCTTTTAGTCAATTAAAGTTTACACTCTATATTATTACGCGAAGTTTAGATACAACGATGCGAGCATCAAGAAAATAAT
>JAEMWC010000080.1:1337500-1385000 GCA_016490735.1 Pachyseris speciosa | reverse complement strand
TTCCTACATTTCATCCTAATTGCCGCTTTCCATTCAGTGGTCATAAATGAAACGTCTTTTTCACAAACTCTCATGGATTTGATCAGCATATGTTTATCCATGACTTTATTTAGAGCTTCACTCCAGTGGGAATATTTCTCTTCTGCGGATGCCAATTGATTATTTAGCAGCCATTCACAGTCTCTCAGGTCTTTTTTAAAATTTTTCATGTCTAAGGACTTAGTGCTTCTGAAAGTGATTATCTTAGTGGTATGGCGTTTGACATTCTCGGTGAGAAAGCCGTAAACCATGTGGTGATCACTCAGCCCCAGATAGACTGCTCCAGAGCATGAAAATAAATCCACCTTGTTCATAAGAATGATATCCAGCAAGGTTTGAGTTGTTCTCATAACTCTGGTTGCTTGATCGATCAGGCATTCAAGTTCGTATATTTCTTCTAGATCCCTAAGGAGTTAACCACTTTTGTTCTCTGGTTTAAATCTATCCAGGTTCATGTCGCCTGTGATGATAATTGTTTGTTTTAAAGATGTGATCCATGACAAAAGCTTATTTAATTCATCTTCCAACATGGAGAAGTAATTCTGATTTAAATGTCGAGGTGGTCTGTAGAGGCTGAGTAAAACCACATTAGAATTTTCTAATTTGACTTCTAAAACTAGAGGCTCAATTGTCTTAAAGTTTGTTAATGGTTTAAGTCTCTTTGCTGGGATTTTCGATGACACGTAGATTAACATGCCATCTCCACCCTTGGCTCTGTCGTTTCGATACATGCGATATTTTGCATTCTAAATTGACTATCTGGGTATGAGGAGTCAATCTTAGTTTCAGTCAGGACAATAATACTCACCTTGATTTTATCGTTAATAACCTTTAGTTCCTCAAACTTATTCTGCAGGCTGTTGGATGTTTTGATGTATCAGAAGGTCTTGTCTGAAATGAATTTGTTTGATGGAGACCATGTCTTCCAAGGGATCTCGTTGCTCAGCAATGTCGGACACGGCCGAAGATGAATGATTTGAGAAGTCCAGTTCAGTCTCCGAGCTTGTAGAAATGCTGCAGCTGAATGGAAGAACCTTCCAAATGCAAACAGAGTCCATGTCGAATTTTGGGTTCGCATCCGCTTGAACTGATTCGGGGTGACCTTGACGCACTTGATGTGGAATTGTGTTTTGCAGTCATTGCAGTCGAGAGCTCTGTGATTTCGGGCAATTGTTCTCTTGCAAATGGAGCATACTGAACTGGGTCCTGGATTAGGGCTGATGTCACCAGATATTGCAATTCTCGTAAGTTGGAAGCTGGCGTCATTGGTTGAACAATATTTCAACCTTGAGGAAAGAAAGTGCTTTCTTCTAGGTTTGAATCCAAAATGGCTGCCTGCTTGTCTTGGTTGTGCCATAGCAAAAGTAGCGATAACAAATCGAAGTCGTTCAGAAGTGATCTGAGAGATAGCAAAGCTTGGTCTGCTCCAACATACGTTGCTTCTAGATACAAAGTATTCCTGTCTGAACTCAATAAATTCAATAATGTCATTGAAATGGCAGAAATAAGCAGATAACAAATGGCGCAATCGACCGCCATCACGTCGTGTATGTATAATTAATGTGTGGAGCTGTGCGCAAATCTTGCTGACTAAGCTGGCAATAAGCTTACTTACACTTTTGGAATGAAAGCAGCTAAGCTCATTTATAACCTCCTAAACCTAACAGTTTCTCCTCAATCTAAAACAAAATTTTGGATAGTGATTAGGGCTAGGAGACACTTTTGGGCTCCTTTATTTATCTGTAGCACGGTGACCTGTATGTGACCTGTACTTTAGCCCTGCCAAGTACAACCCATGTAAACTGAATACAGAAAACAGAAGCTTACAGTATGGTGCTAGGATGATCAGCTGTCTAGGATCTTCCTAGTTCTAGGACCTTCCTCCCTCCATGTAAAGGAGGCCTAAAATTACCAGCTTAGAAAGGGCTGCTGAGCTGCCAGTTTCCGTAAGCTATTTAATGTTTTAGTGGCTAAATAATTTCGAATCTGGTCAATCCGTGATGGCTATACATGTATTTTCAGGTAGGTACATTTCACTGACCCCCAGTCCAAGGACTACCATGATGGACTATCTAAATGGACTGCTAAATGGACTACCAAAATGGACTACCCTCAATTACTTACATTGAAAAAAGAATCACTAAAGTTTGGTTGTTTGATTGATTGATTGCGATCTCTGCCATCTTGATATTTTTTAAATGTTGCTGGTCAGCTGTTCTGCAGGCACATTCACATGATGGCTGACATGCTGGATGGCCATGGTGAGAAAAAATTTGATTTATAATCTTCTAGACAATTCCTTGCCTGGCTGTCTAGATGCTCAAGATGGCAAGTGACAGAAGAAGATACAACTCAAAAATAGATTACATGATCAGGCCCATGGGGTACTCCCAGAAAAATTGGGTGGGGGTGCAGCCTGCTTCCCAAAACCCTTACCTTATTTAAAGTGCACCTAACCCCAATAATAGTTTTTTTTTTTTTTCGCTAATGTAATACTTTGTACCTATTCCAAAAACATGGAGCGTTTATTTCCAGCTTTGGAGTTTTATATGGGTCTTACATAAACTATGCATCATTTGGTACATGACCATGTCATCTGGGACGTGGGTCTATTTCCCAGTTGACTTCGCAAACTGTTTTGCATGCATGTTTACAAAGATGTACCACGATGGAAATCAGTTTGTGGTGTCAACTGGAGAAAAGACCCACGCTCCTTACTCGCTTGATTGTGTGACAGATGACGGCTAGATTTGGTAACTTTTACAGCCTATAAAAAGTTGAGATTTGCTTAAGGCTCAAGGAGGGGGGGCCACTTTAAGAACAAAATCTGCGATTTACCCTACCCTATTTATAATAAGTGATTATAAATTCAAATTTTTACTCACCATCCAATGTGTCAGCCGTCACACGCGATGGATGAATGTGCCTGCAGAACAGCTGACCAGCAGCATTTAAAAACAAAAACAAGATGGCAGAGATTGTGCTCCATCGAGTCAAAACAACCAAGCTATAGTAATTTTTTTCAAGGTATTTATTATTGAGGGTAGTCTATTTAGGTAGTCCATTTTGGTAGTCTATCAAGGTAATCCATGGACTGGGGGTCAGTGAAATGTACCTACCCTGTATTTTCATCCTCAATGCAGATGACGGGTGCATCACAGTTCATCCATCACCTAGACACTCTAAGTGCCCTTAGAGTGGCTTTGGCTTACCAGATCACATTAATTTGTGAGGTATCCTTGTCACTCCAGCCACATCCCACAAGCTTTATATTTTCACTGCTAGGTTCTCTAAGACTATGGCTTAAGTAATGCAAGACTATTGCTTGGCAGCTGCAATTTACACCAGTGTCTGCTGCTAGCAGGGTAATTCACACCAGGATAAAGCACCAGTTTTTTTAATTATGTCTCAATACTTTTCTGCTGATTACGTTGTTGTGGATTTGGGACAAAAACTGATTATGATCCCAGAATCTCGACCCGTGGAATGATAAAGAGGAGAAAATTTGTAACAAGTTGTATTTCACGGCTGCTTGATTGCTATTATCTACAGATTCAAGACTTAATTGAGGTGGCAAACGTTTTGAAAAAATAATGCACAGAATATGAGTTTAGGGAATTGAAGCAAAGCAAATATTAATTTCAGCTTCCGGTTTTGTTATTTTCAACAACAATCCATATGGATTTTGAAAACCCAAAACCGATGTCCAGGGTTCGACATTTCCACTAGCCCTGTAGCCAGGGGCTAGTTAATTTTCAGTCTGGTTAGTAAAAATCACACATTTAGTATTCCTTGGGCTAGTAGACTTAAGATGACAAATCACATTAAGTTTTAATGAGAATGACAAAGGATGTATTTAAAAACTACCATTCCATGTGGTTTTGACCAGAAAACTGTGGATCAACTGAAACCCTCTTTTAATCTACACATGATCTTGGTAAGCGTGGTGACCCTTACAGTGACCAAGATCCTGGGCAGGAGCTTGGGCTCCTTAGATGAGCTGTGGGCTAGTAGATTTCTAAAGGTCATTAGCCCAGTGGCAAGTGATTCAGGTGAATACAACTTACTGTATATGTCTAATCCTGGATGTCCATCAATGCAGCTGGTTATATAAAAAATTATAATCAGGTATTTAGTGTGTGTAGTTATAATGAAGTGCTTGTGAAATGAACAAGTATTGTTCTTTGAATGTCAGAAAATCAATTATGCTGCACACACCTATTCTCGAATGAGAAAAACCATTTCCCATAGGAGTTGAGGAGTTTCTCCCAAACTAAGTTTGTTCAGTTGTGAGAATGTCTGCTAGCTTTTACATTCCAAAAGCTGAGGACTAGGAGAGTCTTTTCTCTAGATGCAGTTGTTCTGAAAAGTACACAATAGATTACTTGATCGATAATCAATAATAATTATTGATTACAGTCAATTATTATTGGCAATCAATAGGAATCAATATAGAAAAAAGTTGTGAGTTGGATCTCGACCATCTTGCTTTTAGGATTTTATTCACCTCATGCTTTGGATAGTTTGTGTGCTGGTTTGCTATTTCTGCTTTTCATGCAGTTTCATTTTGCACATGCTCCTGCTCAGTTCTTCTCAGTATTTCACAGATTCTTACATGTTTTTGCAGCTTTCAGAGCTTTGCAGGGTTTTGTTTACTCCTAGCCTTGTTTTGCCTGTTGCTTTGCCATTTGGGTGTTCTTATTGTCATATTGTCATGCTCTCGTTTGACTTCATTGCAGTCTTTCTTTGTTAAATTTTGGGTTAAATTATCTCAATTTTGTTACCATAGGGCATTGTAGCTATTTGGTTGTATGAAAGTTTACTTTACTTCGAAAATTCATTCATAATTCATGAATGAAATACAAAAGAAATCAATGTTTAATGAGTGGCTTTATGTCTGATATAGACACAATTAATTTTTGAGTTCAATTTTCTAGCCCAAAATAACCCAAAATCTAAATAATGGTGCAAGAATGGATAGATGTATGGTAAAGCTTTTCAAGCCGTACAATAAATTCGCAATAAGTGTTTTATCAAGTCCTAAAACGCTCTTTCTCATTTATTAAACATTACTTACCACATTGGCATCTTATACAGGTGCTTGTCTACATCTGCATCTACATCAGAATTCTTTCGCATCCAAAAGAGAGAAATAGAAAAGTGATAAATAGCACAAAAACAATACAAGAAAAACGAGAAGGAATTTTGTTTGTTATACTTTTGTCTTTCAAAAAGGGTTTTGATCTTTGTTTGTTTTTTGACCTACTCAGATCATCTGGGCCAAGGCTTTTTCTTTTTGTTATTTTAGTTTTTTACACGAATTTCAGCTTTCATCAGTGAGAGCTCCATTGTCCCCATTTCTGTTCTGTGAGCTGTCAGCCCTTGGCCACCCACTCCCCTCTCCCCTGCCGAATCCCAGGAGTGAACATGCAAAGGGCCATTTCAGAGAATCATATTGTACAATTCCTTTTCACGAGGGGAATCCAGTTCATTGGCCAGTTTGGATTTTAAATTTCTTAGAGTGTTTTCCCGGGACTGGGGAGTGGTCAGAAATGCAGTGAATAATGTAACATTAATTTTTCCGTTTCAGAACAGACAGTCGTTTACAACCAATTATGAACAACTATGGCAACCACCAAACAGCGTGGGACAATGGGTCCATACCTTGGCCCTTCTAAAGAGGTGTGGGCCCATTGGCCCCAACACCAGGCTGTTCCTTCAGCAAGTCAGTCCCCCCCCCCCCCCCTCTTAGGGGACTATAAGGTGTACCTTGTTCAAAATGTAAGTATAAATTATATTTGACATAATATGTAAATTTCAAATGCAGCGGAGTATGTTTTGCTACTGACCAACAAATCCCACTGTTTCCACCAAAGTTATATACTGAAATAAATAAATAAATAAAGAAGTAAAATAAGTTGACATTCTAACTGCTTTGTAGCTGGGAGGGGGAGTCCTTATTCGAAAATCTGGTTCAAGGGGGAGCTTAAAAGAGATACAAACTTCCGGGAATTTTTTCTTTGGTTAACTCTAGACAAACCAGACATTGATTATTTCTGTTTGTGTGCTGCATATATCCACTGCTAAAATAACTGCAAAAGTCTAAAACATATTTTTGTTGCAGGAGGAATAATCAGCAGAAAGGACAGGAGAAAACACAAGAATTAACACAAGCCTGGAAAACACAAGATTAAAATGATTCAAAAGGATAATGTGTGTTTTATGTTGTTGAAAAGGATTAATACTCACTAGAAGCAGTTTTCAAAAAGCCTTCTAATGCCATTTGAGGGGGCTTTCTGAATTAGCAATCTGGGGCACTTTGTTTTGGTGGCGGACTTTCTGGCGACGGTCTACTTATTCACTTTTCCTATTAATTTTCAACCACCTACAAATCCAAATGATATTTTCCAGTTTTCCTTAGTTATCCACATTACCCCGTCCTCCAGACTTTTCTTCCTTTAAAACAATAATAATAATGATAATAATAATAATAATAATATAATAATAATAATAATAATAATAATAATAATAATAGTAATAACTAGGGATGCTATCAAGACAGGACTGTTGCAGAAAACAGCCTTGCTAGGAACAGCAAGGGTTCTAAGAAAGGTTCGTGAAAACTAAACAAGAAGGAATGACCCAAAGGACCTTTGGCCATTGGCTATGGCTTGCTTCTTTGGTGTAAATGCGGCATAACATCTGCTAGAGCGTAAGCGTCATGAGAAGGTAATGATGATAATAATAATAATGATAATAATAATGATAATAATAATAATAATAATAATAATAATAATAATAATAATAATAAACTCGTAAGAACAACACTCAAACATTTACTGTAGAGGTACGCCAAAATAGATGAGCCATTTCACGATTGAATGAAATCTGGGGGGAGATTTTCAAGTAAAAGTGCACTGAAATATAAGAAAGATAAGGCATTTGACTGGACTACCGTCTTAACAGCGTCTGCGCCCATTTTCGCGGGAGGAGATGGATAACCGTATCTTCTGTTGACTGATCTAACCAACATTTTATCATTCCATTAACGTCACAAACATGATTACCATGTGAGTTTTTTTATTAATTCTCTCCACAATATATGTACAATACAAGGGCAATAAAGAAATACGGAAATAAGAGCTGGTAATAGCCTGTGGTTATGAAATATTATTTTTGACCTCATTTGAACACCTTAAGTTATACTTTAGAATTAAACACTGGAATAATTCCAGCGACCATTGTCGGAAGCAATCAATCAATGCGGCGTACGATTCAGTTGATATGTCATTTTCTTACTGAGGTCTGGATCATTTAGGCAAAGTCTGATTTTGAAGGAAAAACGAAAAAGAACCTTGTAACGATTAAATTCTGAACAAATAGGGACACACGTTTTAACGGCATCAAAGTTTTCTGTCCAGTCCATTCCAGCTCTATTCCATTGAGTCTATCATTCTCGGCAATGGCAGGTTGTGATAGCTACCTTGCAAAAAATTCTATGGCGTGGTGCATGTTGGCGCCATGGTTGATTACGCATTTTTTGACCTCATTTCAACATTAGGTTAATTCGTAGTGATTAAGAATGGGAGGAACGTGGTAACATACCGACAACAGGTATAAGGTAGTAATTTAAAAAACTCCTCCAAATTGGCAATGTAAACTTCAGCTGCTGAATTTAGAGAGAAATATTTACGTCTCGCTCATACTGAACAATTAGGTCTAAAACAAGCAATGAAAACGTAAAGCTTGTGGGATGTGGCTGGAGTGACAAGGATACTTCACAAATTAATGTGATCAAGTAAGCTGGCCACTCAAAGGGCAGTAAGGCCACAAGGTAGCGGGCATTACCCCTTAAATCTAACAAAGCAAAGATTGAGCCCAAGCATTAGCAGCCATGGACAGCTGTTTCGGCCTTGTTTGGCCTCATCAGCATGGCATAGCTAATACTCAGGCTCAAGTACTCACATATCAATAAAACAAGCAATGAAAACGTAAAGCTTGTGGGATGTGGCTGGAGTGACAAGGATACTTCACAAATTAATGTGATCAAGTAAGCTGAAGCCACTCAAAGGGCACTAAGGCCACAAGGTAGCGGGCATTACCCCTTAAATCTACCAAAGCAAAGATTGAGCCCAAGAATTAGCAGCCATGGACAGTTGTTTCGGCCTTGTCTAAAATTAGGTCTAAAAGGCAACTTGATAACATCCCAAATTGCAGACGGCGTTTTCTTTTAAACGCTCCCATGCGATCGCATTAAGGAAAGTCTTAGCTCCCGTTTGTTTGTTTAAAATTCGATCCAGATTACGTGTCACTTTGTCTTCACATAATTAAAAGTCTGATATAGAGGAATTTTCAAAAGAGTACTGTTATAACAGTTTGAGATGATTAAAATTCCACCAAACAAGCAAAAGTAAAGCTTCCGCGTCGATCTGATTTCGGACAAGATACAAACCCGAATGTTTCTATCAGCACCACTATTAAACTTTTTAGTGCATCCCAATCTATAAAGGTTTTCAAGATTCTCCTAGCTGATTCACAACGTGCTTTACAGCCCGTGGTTAGTAAAAGACAATTTCAGACCCTGAGAAACCACATCGACTTGTACATACTTGACCACGGTCGTAACAATCAAATCAATCAATCGTACGTTATTGGCATATTCAGTGGTCTGGAACGTTTCAAGTGGAAACAAATTTTCCAAAAGGAGTCGAATAAGAAAAACTCTTGAATATTTAGAAATCCGGATCTCCCTCTGAAGAGATATTCGTTTTCCGTGCATGACAATTTTCTCTTCAGTTCATTCCAGCTAAAATCCTAAATAATTCTAGCTTATGCATGATAGATGGCCAGCTACAGGAGTCCATTCCCCGCCAGTTATTGTTTTCCTTTTAAACACTACGGGTTTCTCTTCCTTAGTTAGTGGACGCTAAGGTCGTGGTTAATAAAAACCAGTCTTAGTTTGCCTCCTTATTTTACCATCATAGGTCAATTCGTTCTTATTGGGAACTTTTGGTCAATAGCGAGGACTGCTTGAAAGGAATATTTTCTTGGTCGGTTTCCTTTTATTTCAATCAGGAACAGACTGTCACTTTAAAACGTCTTTTAGAGAGTGGGATCTTCCAAACTTTGTTGTGATCCCAAACTAAACTTGGGAATGAAAACATAACGTTTTTGTCAAGGGAAGGTTGGGCGCCCATTTAATGTTTCCCTTAACCCCTCTTTAATGTAAACATGTCTATCGCCATGTAGTTTTAAAGCCTGTGGTTATTGAAATACCATTTTTGACCTTATTTGACCACCTTAGGTTACGCTTTAGAATTAAAAACGGGAATGATTCCAGCGACCACATATGGTCGGGAGCAATCAGAATAATCATTGCGATATGCGGTTCATTTGGTATGTCATTTCCTTTTAATTATGGAGTCATTTAGGTAAAGACTGATTTTAAAGGAAAAACGAAACGGCACAACCTTATGACGAACTGAAAAATCCAGCACAATTAGAGAAATATACTTCTTAACTGCCGCATCTGTTTTCTCCTAAGTGCATGCCAGCTGAAATACTTCACTGAGTTTATCATTCCTCTCGGCAAAGCTAGGGTATGATAGGTAGCTTGTTTAATATTATCGTTTGAAGAAACGATTTCTCTATACGTAGTAGATATTAATACCATGGTTGGATTACACATAGTTTTTAACCTCATTTCACCACAGGTTAATTCGTTGAGATTGCATGTGAATGCGAGGAACTTGATTACATACCGACAACAGTTGCAAGAAAGTAATTTAAGAAACTAAGCGGAATTGGCACTATAAAGTTCAGCTGCTAGCTACTACTGAATTTAGAGGAAAATATAGTCATCTCGCTAATGCAGAACAACTGGATCTAAAATCAAACGGGGTAACATCGCAAATTGCGCTAGGTGTTTCTTTTAACCGTTCCCACGCGATCGTATTTAAATTCTTAGCTCCCATTTGTTTGTTCAAAACTTTTCGATCCAGATTACATGTCACTTAATTAAAAGTCTTCGATAGAGAGGAATTTTGAAAAGGGTAATGTTATAACAGTTTGTGACGATTTAAATTCAACCAAACAAGCAAAAGTAAAGCTTCCGCGTGCATCTGATTTCGGACAAGATACCGTGCCATACGCGAATGTTTCTTTCAGCAACACTATATTATAAGCTTTTGAGTGCATCCAAACCTATGAAGGTTTTCATGATTCTCCTAGCCGATTCACAGCGTGGTTTACAGCTCGTGGTTAACAAAAGAAAATTTCTGACCCTGAGGAACCTCATTGACTTACATACTTGACCACGGTTGTAGCAATCACATCAATCAATCGTACATTATTGGTGAGTATTCAGTGGCCGGTCTGGAAGGTTTCAGGTGGAAACAAAGTTTCCAACAGGAGTCAAATAAGAAAAACTCTTGAATATTTAGAAATCCGGATCTGCCTCTGAAGAGACATTCGTTTTCCGTGCATAACAATTTTCTCTACAGTTAATTCCAGCTAAAATCCTAAGTAATGATTCTAACTTAAACATGATAGATGGCCAGCTACAGGAGTCCATTCCCCGCTAGCTATTGTTCTCCTCTGAAAGACTACAAGATTCTCTTTCTTAGCTACTGCAAGTAAAAGTAGTGGTTAATAAAATCCAGCCTTAGTTTGGCTCCTTATTTTACCATCATAGGTCAATTCGTTCTCACTGAGAACGTAGCAAATTTTTGGTCAATAGCGGGGACTGCTTCAGCTGCTGCTTGAAAGGAAAATTTTCTTCGTTTCCTTTTATTTCAATCAGGAACAGAGTGCCACTGCGACTTTAAAACGTCTTATAGAGTGCGATCTACCAAACTTTGTTGTAATCCAAAACTAAGCTGGTTTTGAAAACATAACCTTGGCTGCCAAGGGAGGGTTGGGCGCCCATGGGATAGAAATCGGTATATTCCGTCTACTGATATCTACATCAGTCATATACGTTTTTAAGCATATCAAACCTTTCAGCGCTTTTATGTTTCCCTTAACCTCCCTTTAATGTAAACAGTGTCAGCTGCGTACTTTGCTTGCGGAAATGTATCAATACTGGAACGAGACCGTAAGAGACTGTAAGCTCGCCAGACTTTGGATCAAGCGGGGAGAAACCATTCCGGATGTTGTGGTTTCTACACCTGGACAGATATTGCTAAAATGCTTCGAATTCGTGGTGTACACTGTATAGAAGGATAAATGAGTTTAACCTGGAGAATTTAGGTGGGTTTTCGGACATTTCTTCGTTTCAGTATTCATACATTCCCGCAAGCAAAGTACACAGCTGACTAACTTTGTTAGTGTTGCCATCGAAGAACAAATCCATATCGAGCAGTGAACGCAGGACAGATAATGCCATTTCGAGTCTACTAAAGAGAAGTGTGGCTTCGTGGAAGCCTAAGTCATTTCAATCTCCTCTAACAGGTTATTTATAATAGACGAAAGCACTTTCACGCACCTAGCACCGAGCAGGCACATAGCATCGGCCGCCATGTTTCGGTGTTCTCATACGGGTCGTCCATTATCCGCTGACCAGGATGGACTGCGGAAATTATTGAACTGAACAAAAAATTCGTTATTGAATGACTCTTGAATTGAACAAGCGCGCATTGAATACAAATAAAACGCAAACAAATCTTTATTCCAATACATATTTTATTGGGAGTTATTGGATATAAATTTGATTTACTGAATAAAAATGCAAAGCATTGAATATAGTTTTGGTTTATTGAACAAAATATCGAAGCATTGAATATAATTTCGGTTTATTGAATAAAATATCGAAACATTGAATATAATTTTGGTTTATTGAACAAAATATCGAAACATTGAATATAAAATTGTTCTTATTGAATATTGCAACATTCAGGCAACCATAGTCTGGACAATGTCCATTTTAGTTAACCACTTTAGTGCCCGGACGGGCACCTAGTCTGAACGGGGCCTTACATGACTGGAGAAGTAAATTCCCATACTAAGATTTATCTCTGGCTAAACGAGGCCACAATTTGAGCTCGCGCATGTTTCCACCATGTTTCCCCGTTTGGGGCCTCTTCAGCTGAGGACCTCTTCATATGAGCCCGGTTGACCGGGCTGGCTCGGTTAGCAGGATGAATTTTATGATCTGTTCACATGGGAAATTACAGCCGTCTGGTTACCGTGATGAAAAGTGGTGACGCGACCATTCACGCATGAAATTAAACGAACTTGTCTGGTGAGAATTTTTTGCTTTTATCGGTTTTAGAAACCTCAAAATCCTTTATCTTTACTTTAACTATCAAGAGAAATTATTCAGAACTATAAATAGTAGAAAACAGAAGTCAAAATCAAATATAGTAAAAACCCGCGTGTAAGAACCTACATTTTTCCAAGTTTGGCAAAACAGGTTCTTATATTTGGGGGTAGTTATTGGCAATTTAGGATCAAGTAGGTTCTTAATTAGGTTCTTAAGTTTTCAGTAGAAACCATTCCTGTACAAGTAGAAAAAATAGGTTTGGTCCTTTATGATACAGCATTTATTTATAGCTGTCTTGTCATGAGCCTTGTCCAAGACTAACTAAACAATTATATACACTATAAACAAAGTATCTTTTCAGAAAATATTCCATAACTCTCCTCATATAAGAACCTAATAAATTTTGCTTGGCTGAACAGGTTCTTATATTTTGGGGTATAAAAATGGGAAATTTCTGCCAGCAGGTTCTTAAACCGCTAGGTCCTTACACGCGGGTTTTTACTGTACTGTCCGTTCTACTGACGAAAAATGCATTGCATCATTTTCATCCCGGTAACCGGACTGGAGTGGTCATATGGAAAAAAAATATCAGCCCGGTTACCGAGACCTCGGTTGGAAAAAACCGAAATCTCGGCAACCGGGCCAGCCCGCCCTCTAATATGAACACGTAGAAATTTTAACAAAGCATTTAGTGGCTTTAGGCGAGATCTCGCGAACCGGGCTAGCCTGGCAACCGGGTTCATATGAAGAGGCCCTGAGCCCGGTAACCGGGCTGGCTCGGTTAGCAGGATGAAATTAATGTTATCATCTATCTGTTCATATGGGAAATTACAGCCCGGTTTGGTGACGCGACTATTCAAGCGTAAAATCTAAGGAACAGGTTTGGCGAGAATTTTTGCTTTTGTCGATTCTAGAAACCTCAAAATCCTTTCGCTTTGGTTTAACTATCAAAAGAAATTATTACGAACTTTAAATAGAAGAAAAAAAGAAGCAAAAATTAAATACTGTCCGTTCTACTAACGAAAATGCATTTTCATCCGGGTAACCGGGCTGGAGTGTTCACATGGCAAAAATTCCAGCCCGGTTACCGAGATCTCGGTCTGCGATCGAAACCGAGCAGTCTCGGCAACTGGGCAAGCCCGCCCTTCCGATCCATATTACTGGGCTCATATAAAGAGGCCCTTTTTTAGCCACCCAGGGAAAGATTGTTGTGGCAGCAAATAATGTTTGTGAGGGAGTTAAGGCCTGGCTAAACTATTGTTGCTGAAACATTGCACACATTTTAGGTATCCTACTGATGAACAGTTATTACACGCAGATATTTTTAGAAGCAACAATTGTTTGCGGTCTGTCACCTTTGAATTGAGGACGCAATTGTTTCCCAGTTTATGAGGCGCGCGGGAAACATTTGTCGCAGAAACAAATTTTATGTTTCGGAAACAAAAAATGTTTCGACTTTCGGCCCAAAACAGTTTTGTTTCCCAGACACAAATTTTGTTTCCGCAACAAATGTTTCCCACGCGGGAAACTGGGAATTTGCTTCGTCGACAATGTTTCCTAGTTTAGCCAGGCTTTTAGGGCCTGGCTAAACTAGGAAACATTGTTGCGGAAACATTGTAACGGACGCAAATGTTTCCCAGTTTGGCCGCTCGGGAAACATTGTTGCGGACGCAAATCTTGCTTCTCGGACGCAAAGAAATGTGTTTGAATCAGGTCAAAAACATTTTTGCTTCCCGGACGCAAATTTTGCTTCCGAAACAATGTTTCCTAGTTTAGCCACCTAGCAGCTATCCCAGGGAAACAGTGTTTCCGCAACAATGTTTCCTAGTTTAGCCAGGCCCTTAGAAACATTTTTTTTTCTTTGCTGCAACAATGTTTCCTCGGATGGCTAAACGGGGAAACATTAGGGCCGTTTATACGGGAGAAAATAAGCCGACACTTACTCTGGCCACGGCTTACATAAGACGCGAACACCCCGTATAAATGGTTCAAAATCTACGTTCACGGCTTTCTCAAGCTGCGGCTTATCCTGGCCTAGGAGTTTTTATTCGTATAAATGGTTCCTTTCGAGTCTTATGTAAGCCGCGGCCAGAGTAAGCTGCGGAATATTTCCTCTCGTATAAACGGCCCTATTGTGGAAACATGCGGGAGCACAAATTGTTGCCGCAACATTGTTGCCTTGTTTACTCTCCAACATTAAAATCTTGAGATGATGCTTGAACCCAAAAAGTTGTTATAAAATTTTAAAAATCTAATCAAAATGTGTGCATAACAATATTCACAACCTAGCCCAAGTTATCTATTTAAAGAAGGTGCTTGCATAATGTTTCGTTCGTCACTTGAGCTGTTGTTAATTGGATACGTTTTCGGAGGAATCTTCTAAATTGAGAGCGAAAAATATTCGGGTTACCTCGACGTCTATTTAGCTTCTTTTATTCCCTTTTCATCACAGAAATGTGAGGTCTAAACTAAACATCTATCTTTTGCAGTCAATATAGTTCTTAAAAGCTCATTTGGGGAAGAAACTTCAAGCCAAAATAGTCGGCAGTTTTTACGCTGAAATATGGCATCTACGAAGTTTGATATAAACGACTTTCGCCGTGAAGAGCTAACCAAACGCAGGCAAAAGTTTGACACTGCAGACTCCTTACCCATGCGCTCGCTCACTCCTGATCTTTCGAATTGAGAGCGAAAACATTCGGAATTACTTCGCCTTTTTCCCGACTTAGTTTATTCGATTTCCTCCATTGAAATGCAAGTTCTAAACTAAATTTCTGCTTTTTACAGTCAATAGTTCTTAGAATTTCATTTGAGGAAGAAACTTCAAGCAAAAATAGCCAGTTTTTATGATAAATATGGCATCGTGCCTACCCTTACTGGGTATTCCTGTACCCAGTAAAAGCTATAGTAAAAATCTACGAAGATTGATCGAGACGAATTTGGAGAACCGCTAACCAACTTTATGAAAACGTTTCACACTGTAGATTCCTCAATTTCCTTTCTCATGCGCACGCTCACGTTCAAGAATGGTCCACTTCGACGATGTCACGTAATATGAATTTTTTCCATATTTTTCACACAAACAAAAAAAAAACAACCTCCAGAGATCAATTTATCATGCCGAATTTAGTAAAAATGCGAGGTTTCATAAGAATCCGTCGCGAACTGGTGGAAATATAAGTCCTCAATTTTTTTTACAAAACAAAAAAACTACTATTATGACTGACAGATTATAAATGGCCATTAATAGAGTCTTATAAGAGTTCAGTTTTTTTTTTATCAAAACTCCTTACAATTTGGAAATAAATGTTTTTGTTTTTATAATTGAGTGACTACAATCCTATTTACTGGCCTTATCTGAAAATGTTAGATGTCAGATAGCCGCAGTGATGAACAAATTTTACTGATTTACCCATTCTTTTCCTTCTGCTTGTGCGTTTTCATTACCACTAACCACCAAGGGTATTCTCTTATATTTCAGTGAACTTAAGGCACTTTATAACCATGACAACATATGCGAAATAATTTTATCTAATAACAAAGACATTTTAATCGGAGGAAAACCTTTCTTCAACAAAGAATGGTTTTCCAGACGAATAATCTCAATTATGGACCTTCTGGATGCTGATGGACGTTTTTTTCATGGCCACAATCTGGAGTGTGGAGTCGTATTTGTTTAGAAGCCCACTTTATTTATCTATAATCATAAAAATTACAATTTCCTCGATTGTGATTGGTTTAAAAAATTCCTATTTTCCACTAATTCACGTGCCAAGTTGTTATCGGACAGTTTGTTATTGGACACTTTATTATTGGACACTTTGTTATCGGACAGTTCAATAAGCCAATCACATTCAAAGTAGTATTTTAAATCAACCAATCACATTCAAAGTTGTAGTTTAAATCAACCAATCACAACCTTGGTTACAATCACCATACATTTTGATCGTTGTCAATTTCAGAGCGACATTAAACAATTTACGCTTCCTTTGTCAGTCTTTTAATGCAAAATTTCCTTCCCTTTTATAACTTGGCTCTTCTTCTTTTCTCGGAAATTGTAATTTTTATGATTAATTGGTAATAAGACTTCGTGTCGTCCAATTCGGTCTGTAATCATACTCGTGATAAACAAATCGGACTCCCGCTGCGCGGTCGTCCGATTTTGTTATCACTCGTATGATTACAGACCGAATTGGACTCCACTCAGTCCTATTACCATTACTAATCGAGTGATAAATTAACACACACATGTACAAATCACGCTGATCATCAGGTTATCAAGAACAACAGGAATAACTTTCAAAGATGAGAATGTACGTGCATACGTGAACGAAAAATCCGCCTGTTATAACAAAAATGTCTTTGCATGCAGATTTTTGAGATGAGTCTGTTTTCCGTGCGTATAATCGCGACTAACTGAACTAGTTTAGGCAGACATCATACCTATTCTTGATACCGGAGCGCGTGACTTTGTGGTTGAGGCAGAAAGGTATTGCGCTCAAAAAACCTTACGTACTTCGAAACGTGTTATCAGGGTTGCCACGGTCAGCTAAAAATTAAGAATTTTTTGAAGGTTATGAAAACCACTGCAAAAAACCGTGAACGATCAAACTTGCTCTACGTTGGATCAAAGATAGATCGTGACCAGTCACAAAATAATAAAATGTAGGAAAATACTGCAAGGGCTGGTCAAACAACGTGTAAAGGCGTAAACACGATATTTCGGCTGGCCAACACCAGCCTTCTTCAGGTTTATTGAAGGAAAACGCGAGTTTACATGGTATTTATATTTACCGGAAAGACATGAGATTGTACGTGATGTGTCAAAGCTACAGGAAAATAACAAAGCAACTAAAATGATATAAGATTTAAATAATACAGAAAAAGAGTAGAATAAAGCCAGAAAAACTTAAGGCCTGCAGGTTCTAATGCTTTACCTAACCGGCTGAAAAGAGGTATCAGGATCATATGATCACTGATAGTATGATCACTGGCAAGGAAGTGTTCGGAATTCGCAGTGGGATTATAACTTGAAGGGTTGATAATAGGCCGCCTATGTTCATTAAAGCGGTCTTTAAGGCGACGTTTGGTTTCCCCGATATATAAGACAAGATCGGGGGATAAAGAAGGACATGGAAGCAGCAAACGTTCACAAATCAAACGGATTTCATTTCGACAATCTTTGTCGTACAAAGTAAACATATTTTGGAATTAACAAGGTGACACTTTGTCGTGTACGATCGAACAGAACTCCTCTGCACCATGTGACAGGCTATGAAAAGCGCTACCGACAATCGT
Organism: Pachyseris speciosa; assembly: GCA_016490735.1. Classification (NCBI taxonomy): domain Eukaryota; kingdom Metazoa; phylum Cnidaria; class Anthozoa; order Scleractinia; family Pachyseridae; genus Pachyseris; species Pachyseris speciosa. Next base: position 1,367,401 of record JAEMWC010000080.1, on the reverse strand, counting down.
ACAGCGGTTACATATGGCAGCGAAGCTACTGGGCAGCCATGACGTCAAATATTTCAAGAGCCTTCACAACTCTGCTTACCCTTCCAATCACCATAGCCACTGCAGAGAGTTCTTTTAGTGCCCTTAGAAGACTCAAGACCTACATGAGGTCAACAATGAAAGAAGATCGTTTTAGTGGGCTTGCGCTAATGCGTATTCATATTTGTCAGTTGGCTCGGTTTCCTTTGTTCTTTTCAGGGGAATATATTACATAACCTCTCATCATTATTCACTGCCTGAAAAGTTGGTGGCGGCTTTGATTGTAACAGGGGAGTGTGGGGCTGAAACAATAGCTGATAACAATAGCAAAACAATGCAATATATATTTCCCCTGCTCAACCTTCTCCATCTGAAGAAATGCAAACCATCTGAGTGGTGGAAGGAAGTAAAAAAGCTTAGCGGGTGTTCCCTTGCCTCCACGGCGCAAAGTGATATTTTGAAGTCGCCACAACATCTACATGAGGGTATTGACCGAATCGGTCTAGCAAACATCGTCAATGAGGCTTTTCTATTGCCAATGCACTGCTTCACGCCGCTACCTGCTGCTTTTCCGTGCACTTCTTCCAGTAATTCCCCTTAGAATCCCCTTGTTGTGTCGGTTGAGTCAGTTCGCAACAAACTATCCAAGTTGAACCCGTGCAAAGCTAACGGTCCAGATAACATCCCAGGATGGCTGTTAAAGGAAAACGCAGACATTCTAGCCGGTCCGGGATCAGACATCCTGAACTGCTCGTACTGTGAAGGACGCCTGCCATCGTCGTGGAAGGACGCAGATGTAGTCCCTGTGCCTAAGCAAAAGCCCGTCCGAGAAGTAAACAAACATTTACGCCCTATCTCAATGACTCCCATTTTGTCCAAGATGTCTGAAGATTATGTGGTTGACGCTTACGTCAAACCTGCTGTGCTGGAGAGGATTGATCCTCAACAATTTGGGACCGTACCTAAATCTTCTACTACGCATGCGCTTATTAGTATGTTGCACTCCTGGCTGGAATCGACTGACGGAAATGGAGCTACTACGAGAGTCATGCTCTTTGACTTTCGCAAAGCCTTTGACTTAATTGATCACCATGTCTTAACCCAAAAGCTCTCCGCGTATGACTTTCCGAAACCGATCATGTGCTGGATATTGGTTTTCTAACGAATAGAAGGCAGAGGGTGAAATTGAGTCGTGATTGTATATCGGAATGGCATGCTGTACCGGCAGGAGTTCCTCAGGGGACGAAACTCGGCCCCTGGTTATTTCTAATAATGATTAATGACTTGAGTGTGGCAGAAACGAACATGTGGAAGTATGTAGACGATATTACCCTCGCTGAGTGCGTGGAAAAGAACGGAACCAGCTCCTTGCAGTTGCGTGTTGACGAACTTGTTCAAGTTCGAAGTCTCAAGCTGATGGTTTTCAGTTGAATGAATCGAAGTGCAAGGAACTTAGAATATCATTCTCAAAGTCAGAGAATACTGTCACTATCAACGATACGAACATTGAGGTTGTTCCATCCGCTAAATTACTGCGTTTTATGATATCTAATGATTTGAAGTGGAATGCACACGTAGAAATGATATGTAAGAAAGTCTCAGCGCGTCTCTACTTTCTTAGGCAATTAAATCGCGCGAAAGTGCCGACTAACGACCTTCTATGTTTCTACACCACCTGCATTCGCCCAGTTGTAGAGTACGCGTGTCCAGTCTTTCATACTGCCCTACCGGAATATCTCTCCGAGGAGTTAGAATGCCTGCAGAAGCGAGCACTGCGCATAATAAGCAATAATGATCTATCTTATAGACAGGCTTTAGAAGTGTTTAACATACCTACCTTGTATGACAGGAGAGAGGCGATTGGTAATTTAATGTTCCAAGAGATAAGTAATAACAATAATCACAAGCTTTATCCACTACTTCCACCACCTTACCTTGGCACTATGCGAACACGGAAAAATCGCAATTTCCAAGTCCCACGTTTTAAGACCAATCGTTTTAGAGACAGTTTTGTTATAAGCCATTGTCGATAGCGCGTCCTTTTATCAGTTTATCTTTTTAGTTGTATCTTAATTGTAATTTAGTGGTTACATAATGATAAGTTGTATTATTGTCAAATTCTTACAAATTAATTTTCTTAATCACTATCACATATAGTTGTAATTTACATTTTATGATTGTCCCCTCGACTTAGTCTCCCATTCCTTGTCTAAAGAAGAAACAAACACAGAGGAAATGTCAAACAGTTACCGACCACGCGGTGGTCTTTCGTGTGTTAGCTGGTATCTAGTCACTGCTTCGTTTAGCACCCTCTTCGTTGGCAACGACTTGAATACCGCGTTTTTCCCCTTCTGTCCTCCATAGCTTCTTCGTGGGGCTTACTCGCTGCACATCCGAAACACAATTTTCTGAGCATCCTGGCTGTGAGTCTGACTTGTCCCATTCACACAGGAGTGCTCGATGGAGCCGATCTACAAAATAACCGCTCTGCAGGCCGATTTTGGGCTGGCTGGCAAAATGTTTGCTGAAATAAAAATCTTGCTGGCAGTGTTATTTTAACGAAATCTTGCTAGAATTTGTGTCCGTAATGAGTCTTACTGGCTGACAGGAATCAAAACACGTTATTTCTGGCAGCTGTCTTATTTCAGTTTTCATGCTGGCTGAGAGTACTGAGGGCGCACTTTTATCTGCGTGAGATTGAAAATAAAGTTAGTGAAAAACAAACTGTCCTTGGGCTCGTAAAGCAACTTTCAAGAGTCTCAACGTATTGAATAGCATGTGCTGTCAGTTGGCTTCGTATTTTGGTGGATTTTTATCTGCGAGAAGATAGGACTTCGGGGAAAAAAACTAAAAGAAAACAACACGGGATACAGATAGAAGCCTACTGCCCGTCTTGGGAACGATCTGACATCCGAAATAAACCATTCGACATATTTTGCCCAAAAATCAAGTTAAAATCAATACTTAGCTGGCTGGGTATTTTTCTTCCTTATGCGACTGCTGGCTGGTAAACTGGAAAGATTCCACCCGTGCTGGCTGGCATTTCGTGTTTGTGGCATTTTCAACTTTGCTGGCTCGTTGAGAAACGACACGCTCGTAGCTGGCTGGGATTTTTATTTCTCAAAAGTTTTGCTCGCTGGCATTGAAGAGCGGTTATTTTTTCGCCAGGAAGTTAAATATTAACGAAGATTGACAGGGGGACACTCAGCTAGTGTTTAGTACATCGTACGATAAAAATTCTCAGAAAAGGTCGTTGGGTACTCCTGTTCACAAAGCAAATCCATCTTCACCATCGCTCATCGTTGTTTACAAACAGTGCTAGCGAGAGCTCACTTTTCTCAAAATTTAACGGCAATCGAATCGTTCAACTACGTAAATGTAGTGTACTGGATGCAATGTTTATGCAAAAGTAACGAACATGTTTACCACGCATACCATGAGAAAAAAGAAAATGTCTATACATATTGTTGTGTAAATAATACAGAAAGAAATTCAATCCTACTGTGTGCCAGTATAACAAAACACGTTGTCTACGCATTGTTGTTAAAATATAACCGAAAACCGCAAATCAAGAAAAACATGTTTACAGTTGAAACCTCACCGCCTACAATCTACCATTAAAAGTATTTTTATAAAATAAAACACGACCAAGTAGAAAGTAAGTTTCTCGTTGTTTTATTACCTTCTGTTTCTTTTAGAAAACCTCAACAACTGACAAATAAGAATGTTATTTACTTGTCCCTCGGGGGTATGTGATATATTCACCTGGCACGCCCCTCGGGCTACGCCCTCGGGCGGTACCAGGTGAATATATCACATACCTTCTCGTTCCAGGTAAATAACCCTCACATAAACATTATGTTTCTTTGAATGCTGAGGATATCCTTGACAATTTAGCATACTGAGGAAGCAGGAGGATGGAGCTCCTCTTTTAGGCTACCAAGTAGTTCTACTTTATCAAATGGCAAGAGAAAAAGTTTGCCATTTTACAATGACCCCTTTGTACTCCCGATCTCACCTTCATACTGAACAGGGGCACCCAACGAGCCAAATCAACCAAAAGCTGTAGAAAGGCATTTTTAAGTCCCTTATGGTGTTTGAAGTCTGTTTAAAGCGATGTTTTCATAAGCTAGAAAAAGTTCATCTGTTCGGATTCCCTAGCTGAAATTGTAATTGCCCGAAAATGTTAGGGAACAAAACCTTCCTTTGAGAAAATGCAAGCTGAAATGAACTTTCCACGAACTTTCTACGGAAATATTTTATTTCCGAAAATGCTAGCTGACGTTTTTGACTGCCAAAATCGGCAATTACGACCTTTCCGAAAACATTAGGGGCTATGATTTCGCAATTTCGAATCTTTTAGACCATGTTTTAGTTACGAAAAGCCGAGTGCACTCTTAAATCGACGCCGCCGGAAAGCGCAAGGCGAATTACCCTCCACCGAACAGATATCTACCGAAACTTGTCGTTGGGTGCCCCTGACTGAACGGCGACAGCCGAGCGGCAAATGCATAAGGATTAGTGGCATCGGTGGTTCTATTAATATTAATACATCTAAAAGCGGCCAGAGGCGGATCAAGGGGAAGTGTTGGGGGGTTGCAACCCTTCTAGGAATAGTTTTTTCTTTATCAAATTTGTGTGCGTGGTAAAGGAAAGTTCAGATCACATCTACTCATGGCAAATAAAACGCCGGGTCAATTTGCATTTCACGACAAAAGAAATGGCCATTTCTTGCTTAGGGAATATTAGATTTTGAAAATGTTGCTTCTCTGTTTCAAAATTATGGTAAAATTCAGGGAATAGTTGTTTCTTTCTCAAATTTGTATGCGTGGTAAAGGGGAGTTCAGATCACATTCACTAATGGCAAATAAAACGGTCAATTTGCATTTTACGACAAACAAAATGGCCATTTCTTGCTTAGAGATGATGAAAATTTTAGTTCTCCGTTTCAAAATTATGGTAAAGTTCAGGGTATATATCTTGACTTCACAAACACTTTTCGAGGAATGCATGAAATGGCGTTTTAGAGGTTTCAGTAAAAAGAATTTCCCGGGGGAGCATACCCCCCCCCCCGACCCCCCTAAAAGCTCGCAACTTCGGCGATCGATACACGCCTTTGGCGTGATAACGACTGTCGCGTTAAAAACAGGCCTACAACTATTCAAAAACCTCGCTACGCCCCTGTTGCCAGTTTCCCAGACTGTTGCATGCCTGAACACACTTGAGCAAAACACGCCCTTGCTAGATTCACACTCCTCGCGATCGACAGCACTGTTATCTCTCTTTGTAGCTTATTTGATTTAACTAACGGGGCAAAGTGCCTTCAGATCCCATGGTACTTGCGTTTTGCCACAAATAGTTAATATGCGGCCGGGGCAAACCCCTGCGGGTAAACCCCTCTCCTATTCTAGTCCCAAGAGTCGCTCGTTTCCCCATGCCGGTTGAGCCTGAGGCGACAGCATAAACTGGTCCTTGCGTTAATTCCACGCGAGACCGCGTGCTAAACGTTTCTTAAAAAGCTTATTAGTAATTCATGAAGGAAATACAAAAGAAATCAATTTTTAATGAGTGTTTTTATATCTGATAAAGACACGGCTAAATTTTACATCCGATTCTCTAAGCCAAAATAACCCAAAATCTAAATTTTAGTCTAAGAATGGATAGATGTACAGTAAAGCTTTTTAAGCCGTTCAATAAATTCGCAATTCGTATTTTATCAAGTCCTAAGTCCTTTCATTTTTTCTGAAATCAGGGACGCTAACCAGACAGTTGATGCATGTAGTTTCATTCACTATAGCCATACATTGTTGATGTTGCAAACACCAGGCAATTTCATCTCTCGAACTTGGTCTATAGAACTAACTTAGTCGCCAACAAATTAAAAAAGAACGATAACTTTGGCTCCTCTTAGAGTGGTTTTCAATTGAGTGTTGAAAGTAATTCTCGTTTTGCTTTCGTTTTGTATTGCTTCGCTCTGTGATTGGCCAGGAAAACTCGCGACACTTTCTAAACCAATGAGAAGCAAAACCAAAACCAATCGTGACTTCCACGCGCGCATTTTCCCGCGCTTTGCGCCGGCTACATGTAATTGTTTCATATTCTGATACGCATCATGTCTCGCTTTGCTTTTTTTTAATTTCCTTGAAAAGAAAAAAACATTTTTCTTCTGTTTGTCCAGTTAGGCCCCGTTTATATGGAGAAACGTTGTCCCGGGTAGAAGGGTCACCCGCCTACCCGAGCTACCCTGGGCGAGCCAATTTTTCCTACATTTCCTTACAAAACTTGGCGAACCGTTTACATGAGTAACAAAAAGTTGGCTCGGCTAGAAGGGTGACCCTCCTAGCCGGGTCACCCTCTTTCGATGATAGGGTCACCCTCCTAGCCGAGCCAACTTTTCTCCATATAAACACTTTGGCTCGCCTAGCCGGGTCAACTCGGTCAAGGTGAGGCAATCAGAGAACATGCGCGAGTGCTGCTGGCTCGGGCAAAAGGGTCAACTTTTTCTCATATAAACGCTCGCTAAAGCTGATTCGGCTGGGAGGGTGTCCCTCTTGCCCGGGACAACTTTTCTCCGTATAAACGGGGCCTTAGTATCACAATAAGGTTGAGCCTGTGGCATGGTATCTAGTGAATACTCTTTCAATCATAATATTTCTTCTCTTTTCTCAGTACCGTTCACACCAAAATGGAATACATAACGTCATAAACTTGCGACTCAGAGCAACATTTTATCCACTGTATATGGGTTATTGGCCAAGCGTGAGGTCAAGATGGCGGGCTATTGGCCAAGTTCTTTTTTGCATGTTTGTGGACCGAGACGAAGTCGAAGTCCACAAACACGCAAAAAAAGAACGAGGCCAATATCCCGCCATCTTGACAGAACAAGCTTGGTCAATAAAGGATTTATTATATGACTCAAAGGACGCTATTAAAAGACATTGTAAAATTCATTAATAATTCATAAGACTAACGACCAATCTACGGGTAGTATTTGAGTCACATGTATACCTCTCTAAACCCCAATAAAAATTATTAACTTTCATAAAGGTGTCCTGCTCCGCTAATTAGTATGCATTAACTTTGATACAGATCTCTACTGATTAACATTACAAGCACGACAAACACAATCTATTGTTTCATTTCAAAAGTAACATAAAATATTCGCGTCCGACCTTTATGGGCCTTAAAACTACCCATAATTATAAAGGTCTCCCGCTCATATTTTATGTATTACTTGTAAAAATCATTAATAATTCATAAGACTAACGACCAATCTACGGGTAGTATCTGAGTCACATGTATACCTCTCTAAACCCCAATAAAAATCATTAACTTTCATAAAAGTGTCCTGCTCCGCTAATTAGTATGCATTAACTTTCATACAGATCTCTACTGATTAACATTACAAACACGATAAACACAATCTATTGTTTCATTTCACAAGTAACATAAAATATTCGCGTGCGCCTGCGGCTCGCCGTTTTAACTGCCCATAAAGGTCTCCAGCTCATATTTCATGTATTACGTAAAACACGGGACGAACGGACTCAGTTCCCGAGCGGTCAAGATGGCTCCATCTTGACCTCGCGGGTAGCCAATCACAGCAGGAGAATTGATTCATCTTGACCGCTGAAAGAACCAGTCATATAATAAATGTCACTACAGATGAATCCCACTGAGTTCATGAGAAAACACAAAAACGTGGTTATCATTTGTTCCACGCTACCTTGTTAATTTCACCGATGCCAACAATAACTGAGCCTAATATTTCATGCACCTCGTTGCGTAGATATGTGTTTATGTTTGTTCACTTTCGACTGGGGCTTTTTTAGCACAAGGAAACTGTTAAATATTTTTGGTCTCGTGTGAAAAGTTGAAAGTGGATGCTAACTTAAAAAAATTATTTTCCCTTGCGTCTTAGATACAATTGGTAGACATCTTGGTAATAACTTACTTTGGCTAACGTTGTCTTTTAAAATTTACCTTATTTCATCTCACTGGCAACACAGAACAAATAAGACACTGAAAATTGAGCCCCTTCACATCAGACTCAGTGAAACCATCATTTCTAATTAATTGACTTTCTTCCTAATCGCACATAGTTACATTAACTGACAACTCCTGCTTCAATAACGTTGGCGCGCATTGGAGGAAAGTTTTAGGAGTTAGTGTTACACCTTTATCAGGTTCATTAACGTCAAAATATTTTCATCTCGACGAATCTTCATTCATTTTCGCTGTAAAAATTCATTAACCATGTTTGCATATTCGTAAACATACATTAACACGTATAGGCAACCATTTACACTTTGGGGCATTCTATAGAGCGTTTTTTAGTCACGCAAGTAAAAAAGTGAAATAATCAACCATTCAATCAGGGATAAAGTCAAGAAATTGTGATATTATAGAAGAGTATAATAAATAAACAACACGCCAAATTCTCAGGGCCGTGCGATATCCCGTACTCGAGTTATTCTGCAAAATGTACCACTCAAAACTATAGTATTTTGTATGAAAACGCCATTTTGGCGTCCCTCTGAGGGACGCCAAGATGGCGTCCGGAAACGAGTGAAAAGATATGTTTCTTACTTTAGCTATCTCAAAGGCTTTGTTCTCTCTGTTGAGCTTTCAAACATTCACATAGACGCTTCTCTTACCATATTGGCTTTTCAAACCTCAAAAACACACGGTGAATCGATGTTTCATGTAAGTGCAACCTCGTTCCCAGGACCTTTTCCCTGGCCCACCCCCAAGCCAGGGAAAAGGTCCTGGGAACGAGGTTGATGTAAGTGGACCTAAGTGACATGCTTGTGAGCAGACATCTTTATGTCACGCACTGTGAAAAACTTTGAAATTCAAAGTGCTCTATTTTCAAATTAAAGCAAGCTACCGAGCTGAAAACATGCAAGCAGATACAATTCTAAAATGTATTTTACGCGATGAAGATAAAAATGCAAAAGTCTGTTTACTTTTGAATTTTAGTTTTTATGACGTCACGTGAAAACCCTCTACAGAGTGTTTTCACACGACGTTACGGCGGCCACGTTGGTATCCCAAAACAAAGAAAGGGCGGCCATGTTGGTGTCCCAAACTAAACCTCTGGGAATTGAACTCTACTTTTGTGCAAATACTCTCTTTTGTTTCAGTGAACCGACGTGGCCGGTGGTCATGTGAATGAAAACGATCTATCGTGCTAATCAATCAATCATCAATCAATCAATAAGTAATTATTTAATTATCCTCTTCCCGTCGGGGCTTTTCAGGGATAATGATACGAGTACAAACTATATGAGAAACAAATAATTCAAATAAAAAAAGAATTAACATGATAAGAATCCCAACTGCAACTGGCCGGAGGCAAACCAGTTGGCTACGGTATTTACCAGGATGGCCGAGGGGTTGAACCAGGGACTACCCAGAACAAGATCAGCTACCTACCAGAGCGGTATTTGAACCCGGGGCAACCGTAGTGGAATCCAGCGCCCTAACCGCTCGGCCATCCTGCCTCCTTTTTAATATACAAATATTAACGCCGTTTTTTAGTTTAATAAGCGGAGGATAAAATTTCAATAACGCAAACATTTAATGTTGGGCGCTGCAAACACATCAACTTAGTAAATGTCTTTTATGTCACTAAAAAAAGTGTTTGTACTATCTCCCCCGATTTTGTGCGAAAATTTTTTTGTGTTATTGAAATTTTATTCTCCTTATTTAACTATAAAACGGCGTTAATAATGTTTGTATTTAAGCACTATAAACTGCCCCATAGTGTATAACTTAGGCCCGTTTCAAACGTCGAAGTTGTCATGTGCCGAATCTAATACAAATGAGAAAAATCTATTGTTTTCGCTCATTTGCATTAGATTCGGCACATAAAAAGTTCGACGTTTGAAACGGGCCTAAATGGTTGCCTGTACGCGTTAATGTATGTTTATGAATATGCGAAAATGGTAAAATGAATTTGAAAAAAAGAATGAATGTAGTTGACGTTAATGAACATGATACCTGCGTTATTGAAAGCATGTTTTCTGGTAATGACCAGCAAAAGGTGTGAAATGTTCAATTTAATGTGGGTGTGGCAGAACAGACTATGTTGGCGTTGGAAATATTACAAACTCTACTTAACTATTAAAAACCCTCATTAAAAGATGTGGCTGACAAAATCAGGTTGCTTAATGCACAGTTATCTGGCTGTCACAACTGGGAGCCATGCCAATTTACCAAAAATTAAGTAAGGTTATGTCGATCTTAGTTCGGTGAAATACGAAAGAAAAATAAATGCAGTGCCTTTTCAGATCTCGCAGCTGTTACGGCAACACGACATTCAGTTAACGTCCATAGGTTGTCATGCTCCGTGACCTTTCGTGTGGTTTCGTTGATAGTCTACTCCAAAAATAGACCTTATTCCCAGATCATGTGACGATACTCAGGAGATTTGATCCTTTGTCTTGATCATTAAAAGAGTGCATGCAAGCCTTAATATATGTCTTAATATGCACTTTTTTTTTAATGAACAACTGACAAAGGACCAAATCTCCTGAGTATCGTCATATGATCTACCTTGGCTCCAGAGGCCCGTTAAAAAAATCCCTGAAAACCCAGAATAGAACAAACAAAACATAAATAACCTCTGACACCCAGGTTACATATGATCTGTATTGGGAAAACAAAATGTACAAGCGAATAAGGTCTACTGTCCTTAATCCCAAGAGAGAATTGTACCAGACAATCAAGTGCTGCAGTATATTGGTTGTTTACCATTTAATCGGAAAAACCGGTTGGTCAAAGGCTGCAGTAACTGACATCAGCTATCAGCTCACTTATGACGCCGAGTCCGGGAATCGAACCTGGGACACACTGGTGGAAGGCGAGCGCTCTCACCACTGCGCGAACTCTGCTCCCCACGCATTTGACCATCATTGAACCATTGGTCAAAAGGCAAAAAGCGTGATTTGAATGAAGACTAGATTTCAGGTACTAAAATCAGTTTCGAAAAGATAACGCGTTTTTTTGTTTGGGTACTGTTCTAAAGGAGGTCATTTCATATTACAGAGTAAAAAATAAACAAAGCAAAAGAGGAAGAAACAACTTATCGGTATCCGAATATGCTCGCCATTCACTTTGCGTGCACTTTTGGGATCATGACTTTTTGCCCCTTGCAAAATTTCCCCCCTTGGGGAATAAAACAATAGACTGATTGACAGGGAGTCATGGAACTCGGTGTCATGGATGGGGGTAGACTGCGAGTAGTCTCTAATTTCGGCAACGGATAAAAAAAATGCAGGCGCGCGCGAAATTGCGAGGAGACGCGACGCGAGGGGAGTGCCGAAAACTAGTTCGCGCGCGCGCATGTGTTTCTCCTGCCCCACAATCCATCGCCATCAGAGACTACCCGCGGTCGACTAGGAGGCAAATAAATGTCGTTCGTCCTGCATTGACTGGTTAATGTGGTTTGTGCAACAAGAAAGTTCTTGCACCTTAAAAGGACAGGAAAATGGTCTTCGTCATACAGTAAGTTAATAGAATTTTCAGCGTTATGATTTAAGCTTATGAAATTCACATTTTATGCACAGAGCCTATTCCCTAAATTACAATATGCACTCACAATATTGCCTTGCCTTGCCTTGTCTGAGTGAGCAACAAACGAAAAGAAAAGTGAAAGTTTGATGTGAGGAGTCAGTTCACGAAAGTTTGAGACATCATGACTAGTTTGTGATGAAATTTTGGAGCCAATTGTTTCTTACGTTCAAAGCTTAAGTGCTTACATACTGGCTTTGATGAACAAGAAACACGAAGCTTTATAGGTTGAACTGAGCCAATCGACCGCTATTGGTATTTAGCGAAACAAGGCATCTAGCGAGGACGGTTTTCGAAGAAAGGGCAAATTTCACGTGTCATCAATAAGCCAGTATTTGCTTTATCGAACAAGATAATTTTCAAAGGCAGGGTGCTTTTAAAAATAGTTTGCGAGCCTTGTTTCGTCGATTACCAATCTACCGCTATTGGTATTTTGCGAAACAAGACATCTAGCGAGGACGGTTTTCGAAGAAAGGGCAAATTTCACGTGTAATCAATAAGCCAGTATTTGCTTTATCGAACAAGATAATTTTCGAACGAAGGGCGCTTTTAAAAATAGTTTGCGAGCCTTGTTTCGTCGATTACCAATCTACCGCTATTGGTATTTTGCGAAACAAGGCATAAACAATGCCATCGAAGCCTTGTGGTCTTGTATAACGGATGTGTCGAAAACGAAGACCCAAAAACGAAGACCGAAGACCGAAGACCCACTGGTCTAAAACGAAGACCCTGTGGTCTAAAACGAAGACCCACTGGTCTAAAACGAAGACCCTGTGGTCTAAAACGAAGACCCACTGGTCTAAAACGAAGACCCTGTGGTCTAAAACGAAGACCCACTTGTCTAAAACGAAGACCCTATGGTCTAAAACGAAGACCCACTGGTCTAAAACGAAGACCCTGTGGTCTAAAACGAAGACCCACTTGTCTAAAACGAAGACCCTCTGGTCTAAAACGAAGACCCACTAGTCTAAAACGAAGACCCTCTGGTCTAAAACGAAGGCCCACTAGTCTAAAACAAAGACCCTCTGGTCTAAAACGAAGACCCACTGGCGCAGGTTAAAAGAGGACGCTGCTAATACGATTTTGACAGCTGATATGAACACAAAATACAACCGCAAAGGTCACGAAATAAGCTTTATCGAGCGGTGATTTCAGTGCCTGATAAGACGCAATACTTTAGTGAAATAATTTTTTAGCATGCACTCTCGGGGAAAAAGAACTTAGTGCGAAGTTTACGTGTAGATAATGAATTAAAAGACACTGGGTGTATACTGTTTGTCTTGTCTTGACAAAACTGCTACCATGCGGTCAAAATTTCCCTTCGCCAGTAGTTTGGATCCTGGACACGCTCGAAATTTGTGTCCATTTATCATGTCTGTAAATGTCTTTAGACGCATGATTCGCATATGGTGCGATTCGCACCGGCCAAAGTTTTCAATTTCTCGTATTTTTATGATTATATTAAAAGGTGCAACTTGGCACACAAAGCGTGAAAACTCACCAGTCATAACACGATCACAAAATCGCAAATTAAAGTTCTCCGACTGAAACAAACAGTCGAACAGTAACAGTGATAGTGATCATAACCGGAGAACATGCAGCTCTGCGAAAACAAAAAACTTGTTGTCCGTTTTTGAAGCCCTAATTAAGTTACTTTCAACTGCCCAATGGAGGCTTTAAACAACTCTTTACTATTACCTGGCTCAAGCGTTCCCTAATAATCACATTCTTGTAGCACATTGTGAATAAATTTGCGAGTCACGTAAAGTTGACCTTTGCGCCTTTATATGATAAGGACAGTATAGCAAAGTAACGAAGTTTCCACATATGCATTTGAAAACTAGAATATTGGTGACGACAAAATATACTAAATTCGTCAGCGACTAAAACGTATATTTCTATACTGATGGAATTTAATTGCGTTACACAGTTTGACACATGTTGTACCGACTGAGAAAAAGTAACTGTCAAGTTTGTCGCGCGCTCAGATGACATTTTTAGACAAGTGCGTCTTCGTTTAGACCAGAGGGTCTTCGTTTTAGACCAGGGGGTCTTCGTTTTAGACCAGAGGGTCTTCGTTTTAGACCAGTGGGTCTTCGTTTTAGACCAGAGGGTCTTCGTTTTAGACCATAGGGTCTTCGTTTTAGACCACTGGGTCTTCGTTTTAGACCACTGGGTCTTCGTTTTAGACCAGTGGGTCTTCGTTTTAGACCACTGGGTCTTTGTTTTAGACCAGTGGGTCTTCGTTTTAGACCACTGGGTCTTCGTTTTAGACCAGTGGGTCTTCGGTCTTCGGTCTTCGTTTTTGGGTCTTCGTTTTCGACACATCCCTTGTATAACAATTTTCTGGACAAGTCTTCGTGTAAAGATGTGTTCTGAATACATCCAAATCGTAACAGATTATTTAGGAATGTTTAAGTTTCGACACTCATAAGTGAATTTCTTCCCATTTCTGGAATAAATCTAGTAGTCTCACTAAAATTTCAGTCATGAACGTTCCATTTAAATCTCAATCAAGCAAAATAAATATTAAGCTTGTGTAGTTGAAAACCTTGTTCTTTGAGCTTGCATTTCTCCAAAAATCAAAAGTTTCTGTTGAATATTCTGTGAGGCTGACTGCAAATGAAAAGCAATTCCTTTTGAGGACATGAAAATGCGAAAATGTAGAAGAATTGTGTTGTAATGCCTATACCTTCACAAACTCCAACACCTTTCACCCACTGAAACCATTCAATACTGGCCATAAAGAGGACAAGTGGCTGTATCCATACCTGAGGACGTCCAAGACAGACACGTTGAACAACAGATGAATTAAAACATCTGAAATTAAGAGGGTCTAAAGGAGTTACTTAGAGACGTCTTAGTTGTCTCACCTGTCTAAGCCATCATGTATAAAAACATGTCATGCACTACACTGGTACAGTTAGCACCAAAAGTTACCTGCAGTTAAGGCTCCAGGGTAAACAGCCACTTTTATAAAAACAAAAATGAAATTGTATTTCATTTGTCGTCGTCCCATTTTAGGATTTATATAAGATGCACATAACAGCCAGATGTTTATGCCTCAGACTTAGAGCCAATGATAGAAGATTCTCCAACAGAAATGGTTAGTAGGTTTAACCAAACACAACACATAAATGCAAAGTGTCTGGACAACAGACCTGCTCTATAGAATAGATTTCTTTTCTTTCTTTTTTTTTTTTTTTTTATGGATTTTTTTTTTTGGGGGGGGGGGGAGAGAAGAAGGGGGGAATTCAGTTTCGATAGTTAACTAGAAGTGTAAAAATTGTTGCCCACTGCAAGGTACTTTGAAATCTCAAATCCCTGTACAAGTTTTCAATTAATTTTTACTTATACTTATTTTTAATTTTTTGTGCATTTTTTGTATCTTTTTAATCCCTTTGCAATTTTATAGCTTTTTTGTTTTTACAATATATATCTAGTTTTGAGGTCCTTTTTGAAAACCATATCTTTTATGAAAAAGTTTCCTCAATAAAGATGATGATGATGATTATTATTATTATTATTATTAACAAATTATTGTTTTGGCACCACCAAATAGTTGACATCACAATTTATAGTTACAACCAAACTTGTTGTATCGCACTGCACATTTTCTCTGCATGTTTTTTGAAAAAAAAAAAAAGGCTTCTTCTGTTCCACCAATCATCTGATGGGGGGCAGGGCTCTGCAAATCACAATGCAACACGTTCTGATTGGGCTATTTGCATAACTCCACCCCCAATCAGATAATTGGTGGAACAGAAAAACCCAAATCCCTTTGAAGTTTGCAAAACACGCAGCATGATACAACGGATTTGGCTGTAAAGGTTTGGACTTGTGTCACACTTGGTATGTGTTTGTTAGAATGTCATTGTACATGTATCTTCACTCTACTATTCCTTTCACCAAGTCACATGTCTTCTTTTTGCATTACACAACATTGTGTAGTTATGAAAGCAAAAAGAAAAGTGTTTTCTACTGAATGGTTTGGATGCTATTATACAACTCATATTGTCTTACACAATCTGGAAATCATCTTGTCATGTCAGCCTTGTGTCACACAATCTATTGTCACGCTCTCCTGTCTATGTCATGCAATTTCTTTTTCCATGGGAAGGAAAGCTATTTTGTTACTAGTGAAAAAAGAGTCTTTGCCATGAAAACCAGGAGAAGCATTACTTGAAAGTGAATCCAATTAGAAGAAGCTTCAAGTTTAAATAAAAAGGAACATTTCTGCTCAGGGTGGGAGGTTGTCATGATGATATTGCAACAGCGGTTTATATCACTAACAGAATGAAAGGTTACAGAATTTCTGTCCCTGCTCACAAAGTTACTTGTGTTCGTCTTCACAATTCCCTGATTTACACTGGTTTAACTAATTCAGTGGCATCACTCTCTCTCAGGTCACACCACTCAACAGTCACACCATTTCCACTTCAACAGGGTGCCAAACTTACAGCCAAAAAGGGCAAGAAACGGCTGAATGAAAACAACAACAAAGCAAAACAAATTAAAACTAGAGGCTACAATCAACCTAAACTTGGGCTTGCAATAAACAGTATTGTATCCCTAATTTAGCGCTAAACAAAAGAATAGAGAGAATTCTGTCTTTCTTACATTGGACGCAATGCGCTTGTGTTGGAGTCTATTTCTTTGCATTGTATATCCATAGACCCCAATCAACATATATCCCTTTAAAATTACAAAATTGTTTTACAGCTTAACCATTGAGAAATAATAACACTTGTATAAAATATTTATGAAAGCTGAAGAAAATGAGAAACAAACCAAAAAAACCCCAACAACTGCCACTAGTAGGAGTTCAACCTGGGTTATCTGCATCAGATGTAGTAATAATACAAACCTCTAGACCACGGAGATTCAGCATACCTAATTAGGCAAAAATAGTGTATTTATCCCCAAAAAAACAAAAACTAAGCACACTTGTTTTTGCTTTGATGGATATTACTGCTTAGTGTTTGAGAAAGAAAATGCTTATTGAACGATGTAGGATTTTTTCGCATAAAAGTTAACGGAGTCTCGGTGAAATGTGAGAAGAGAAATAATCAGCAGAGTGAAACTGTTTACAAATACGTCATTTGAAACATACATGTAAGAAAGAGAGTAAGGTGTTTGCGGTCAGCTTCACATCATGCAAGTGAAAACTGAAGTCACTTATCATTCAAAAACCAATGTCCGTAAATTGAGATATTGTGGAAAAATAGTAAATAAACTACCTGTCAAAGTTTCAGGGGTGTATGATATCACGTACTTGAGTTATTCAACAAAATGTACTACTCAAAATTAGTTTAGTATGGAGTGGCCACAGGGAAACATGGCAGTCTAATTCAAAACATCCGGAGTTAAGTGTGGTCATGTTAAAAGTTTCTTCTTGCTGTTGAACTTGCAAACATTCGTATAGACACTTCCTTTAATTAACACATTAGTTGTTCAGACTTAAAAGAGACAAGGTGAATCGACATTTTCTGATATGTGACAACAGGCACCATTCTTGCTGTTGTGAGTTGTTATATTTAGTTAGCGCTTGTGCAGAAACGCCAGAAGTGAGCTTTGCTGATGAAACATGACAAAGGAAAATAAAAATAAAAACAAAGCTCATTTTCAGACTTCAGCGGCGTTCCTAGCCTGAGTAAAAATGCTCTTACAGGGTTAGAAAAGGAGCCCTGTTTACTGGGAAAAGCTCTCTGCATACATGTAACAATAAAACATTTGTTTAGAAATTTGCTATTGTTATAGGTTTTTTTCTGTCTTTCTGTTTCAGACCTTTTTTATGGAAGGCCATGTTCACAGATTTTGCAGAACAAAAATTTTATTACAGTATATGAGGCAACCAGCCAGTCATGGAAACTAACTTTGCAATTAGGAAGTGTGGAACTGGTGACCATTAGATTGAAGGATCCAGCAATTTGTAGCAAACAACAACAGGTTTGTGAATGATATATAAAATAACTGTTTCTTTATTTAACAACAGGTTTGTCCCTAATATTATAGTTATCATCAGAGTCTTGTGCTGAAGCATTTGTTTGTGGGAGTAAATTTCTTGTTAAGTAATGACTGATTTGTTCATTTGTTGTGATTTGAGGCCTTAAACATCCATACTTCATACTCTGGAATGTTACCCTTTGATATGACCCTGATGGTGCTAAATTTTAACAAGAAATTTGAGATGAATTCAAAAGTGTCTTTTATGGCCATTCATGCAGGATTAATGCTTAGATTGTAGTTCAAGTGGATCATAATTACAGCTGTAAGTGGCTGTTGCTGTGGTGATGAGCCACTTTTAGTACTGTAATAACTGTTCTTTTTTGTGTTTATTTTGTCATCATGTCAGTCACTCAACCCTAACTTCCAGTTCTTGTGGAACCCCAGAGTTAAAGAAAGATACTTAGATAGATTAGACTTTGATAATGTCAGGATTCGAACTCATGACCCTTAATTCATAACAGTTCTACATCATTTATCCACTGTGTTACCAAGAGAGAAATTGTCTAAGAGCGATTTTCAAATACTTACAGTTTAACAACTGGTGCAATGTAAATCTTTATTTGTCATATAATTTAATTTAGGTATTTATTTTTACATGTTATTCTATTTTAGTTTGTGAATTAGTTACAGCACCGCTCAAAAGTAAGTAGACAGTCCCTCGCATCTTGATCCTTGACCCTCGAGACTCGGTTTTCGATAATTGTGAGGATCAAGTCTGGAGTCGAGTTTCAAGACTTTTGAGGCGAGTTTCAAGTCGAGAAACTAATGAGCTTGTCACTTGAAAGCATTGAACATACCAGTCATCAAAATTTCATGCAAAATTTCATATTGCACGGCATGAAATTTAGCAGATATGTAGGCGAGAATTGGCAAACTCTTACGAAATTTCGAAGAAGCGGTGTTAGATTTTTTCAAAATTTTGAAAGAGCAAATTTTCAAAGCAGTGAATTTTAGGCAAACTTTTGGTGTGGAGAAAAGAATAGCTGCAAAGTCTAGTACGTTGTCATTTTTAGCATGAAGCAACAAGCGTGAATTTTTGGCATCACAGCAAACATAAAATAGTAATATCTCTGGTTCTACAAGGTGTACAGAGATGATTAAAATGGCAAAATATGCTTCCTTCAAGGCTGAAACTTGATATAAAACTGTTTTTGATGCGCCGTCTAAAAATGAGTTATTTCTTTGCAAGTAAAATCTTAATTGTGTTGCTGTTTTTAGTACACACCAGCGAGCGTAGATTTTCAGCGTCATGGCAAACATAACATAGTGATATCTCTGGTTCTACAAGGCATACATAGACGATTGAAATGGCAAAGTACTCTTTCTTCAAGGCTGAAAAATTCGATATAAAACTGTTTATTAAGCGCCATCTAAAATATAGTTATTTCGTAGCAAGTAAAATCTTAATTGTGTTGTTATTTTTAGCACACACCAGCAAGCGAAGATTTTTGGCATCACAGCAAACATAAAATAGTGATATCTCTTGTTCTACAAGGCTTGCAGAGATGATTGAAACAGCAAAATACTCTTTCTTCAAGGCTGAAATTCTATATAAAACTGTTTATAATGTGCCATCTAAAACAGAGTTATTTCTTAGTAAGTAAAATCTTAATTGTGTTGTTATTTTTAGCACACACCAGCAAGCGAAGATTTTCGGCATCACAGCAAACATAAAATAGTGATATCTCTGGTTCTACAAGGCTTGCAGAGATGATTGAAAAGGAAAAATACTCTTTCTTCAAGGCTGAAATTCTATATAAAACTGTTTATGATGTGCTGTCTAAAAAGGGTTGTTTCTTTGCAATTGAGTGTTGTTTATGCGGATCTGGTCTGTAAAACTCAGTGATAGGTTGCCATGTCATGTCACAAACCAAGTTGATGCCTGATGTTTCAAGAGAATTGAAATGTTTGCAAAAAGCTTTTTGAAGACAAAATCTCTTGGAAAATTTGCAGCGCTCTTCAAAAATTAGAATTTATAACTATGTACAAAATTTCACGTTGCTGTTAGAAGTTTTGATCAAATTCCATTCCTTTTGTAGATAAGTTCGAAAAAACAATGTGGTTTCGGTCCGATGTGATAACAGAACACGTAGTTCTTTCCTATTTGTTTTTGGTCTTGTTCACTGTATTTGAAAATGAATTAGCCAGTATGTATATGTGAACAGAACATCCAGTATACTTGCAAACACCACACCAACTGAGATTTAAGGTTTAGTCTTAAGATGTCGATGTTTCATGCACACTATAAACATTCAACGTTATAAAGTGATCACACTGGGGTTGAGATGCTAAGTACTGATACTTCAAGTTTGCGTGCAAACGGCAGATTGTTGTTTGTTCGAGAGAAATTGTTTCCTCTAACTTCATTGAGTTTGAATATTTGTTTCTCGAGTTGTGATGCTCGATCCTTGATCCTCAATACTTACGTCTTGAAACAGATGTTTGAGATGCGCGAATCAAGTTTTGAGGAGTCGATCAGACTGTCAAAAAAAAACTTACTTTTGAGCAGTACTGTAGGTTTCCTTTTTGCCCCCTTTCTATTTCGTCGCTGACTGTTGTAGTGTCCTGTATAATCTCTTGACTTCTAGGATTATTAAATATGTATGTATGAGATTCATGAATTGTTTTGTATGCAAACTAAAAGCCTTCTCAAAAGAAATGTTTGCTCAAAACTGAATTACTCTAGCCTGCATCTCATAGCAAAGGAATTCATGTTTCTTTTGACCTACTTTCCTTTATTTTGAATCTTTTTAACACTGGCTAAATATCAATAACTAGCAGCTGGCCAAGGTTTTCAGAACACTAAATGACCAGGGGCCAGTTCCTGAAAGGTGTAATAAAGTTCTCTATTCCAGGGATAAATCTGCCTTATTCCAGGAATGCCTGTTGAAATAAGGCAGATTTATCCCTGGAATAGAGTTATTACACCTTTCAGGAACCAGCCCCAGCAGTCTAATATTTTTTTGAGAAATTCAGCAAAATCAAAGAAATTATTCGATCTAAGCTGTGATGTTACTTTTTTATTAAAATGTTTCAAGCAGTTTGTAAGACCTTTAGCACTTTTAATAAAAAGTAATTCTCAAACACATCATGTAGAACACCAGAATATGCTGTTTATTTTAAAAGTCACTAATACCAAGTTTGACATTATTATCACAAGACCAATTAAGGTCAAAACTCAAATCCATTACTTTCAGTGTATGCCTATTGAATGGAATGCTCTTACACTTAACTTGATAGTTACAGAGGATTTTGCATTCCACTTCAATACTGCTAGACTAAAGAATCTGCGAGGAAGACCTGAATGGGGTGACTTTATGTATGCTCAATTAAATCTTGAGTTCTAACCTCTGCTGTATTAGTTTCATTTACATACAGAGGACCAGTGCAACTTAAGCAAAGGCCTCTTGCTTGCATAGGATTGTACATGGTTCTTCATGCTGTCACACTCAAAGATGTATAATTATGCAGGACAAACATTCTTAATCACCCCCTTGCTTCTAAGCCCTTGGATGGTGGAAGTATGAAAGTGCTAGCACAGTAAAAGCAGTTTTAAGAACTTGAAATGGTACAATGTGTCTGGAAACACAATCTATGGAAAGGAACTCTTAAAGTGCCCAAACCCCAAAATATTTTTTTGCTTAAATAAATCTTTGCACCTGTTCAAAATGCATTGTGCAATTTTAAACCAAATCTTATAGGCTGTAAAAGTTACGAAATCTATAGCCATCATCTGTCCCACGACTGAGCTAGTAAGGGGCATGGGTCTAGTCCTGGTTTTTTTTGTATTTAAACAATATTTTATTTTCAGCATTTGCTCTAAGTGCACATAGTGCTCCTCAAGAGAGCTTATGCCGTTTACATTATTATAATTATTATTATTATTATTATTATTATTATTATTATTATCAAACATCACAGTCAAAGCTAAGACACAACAATGACAACAACAAAAAAAACATAGACTAAAACAGTAAAATAAAAATAAAATAAATAATTAAATAAATAAATAGATTCAATTATGAGAAACGATTTGATTGGGAGATGAAAGACTGAACAGTATAAAACAAGTCTACATTAAGTTGAAAGTTAATAGTCCTGGTTTGACATCACAAACTTACTTGCTTGCATTAAGTCTTTGTAAACATGCATGCAAAGCAGTTTGTGACATCAAACCAGGACTAGATTCATGCCCCTTACTAGCTCCGTTGTGGGACAGATGATGGTTGGATTTAGTAACTTTAACAGCCTATAAAATGTCAAGATTTGGTTTTAAAATGCGCAAAAAGGGGCAATGCATTTTGAACAGGTGCAAAGATTTATTTCAGCAAAAAAAAAAAAAAAAAAATATATATATATATATATATATATATATACTCCTGAAGCCTGAACTCCTGTGAAGTTATATATATATATATATATATATATATATATATATACTCCTGAAGCCTGAACTCCTGTGAAGTTATATATATATATATATATATATATATATATATATATATATTGGGAAGTGGCTCACCACAGAATACCCAGGCCTCCCTCTGACTGACAACGTGACAAGCTTACTACAAACTTATAATAATGAATACTATTTCCTTGAAAGGTCATGCTTGACTTCCTGTAGAGACGGTAATTATTGTATTCTCTTGGTTGTGACAAACACAATACAAAATTATTGAACATCAATTTCGAGTATATAATATACTTGTACACTAAAAAAGTAATGTCTGCTTTGTCTGCTTTTCTGCTGTCAGTCATAAGTCAAAATAACAGGTTACATCTTAAGCACAACATTAAATTCACATGACTCAAACTAACTTCATACACAGTTTTACATAAGTGTAACATCTTTGGTGTAGAATACAGCACCTAGTTCAACTCTGAATCCAGTGTCCTATTTACATGGTTCACGTTTTCAGTGACAGAGCTCTTCAGCATTTTTAAAGCGTGCCACCACCCTGTATTAAATTGAAAAATAACCCATTAGATACCCATTAGTCTGATCACTTCAATGGCAATGTACATGTACATACAGGAGTGCAAGTTATTAAGTTAAAGTCTATTTCAATCAACACAGAGATCACCACTTACAATATTGCAGTACTTGCAGTATGGTACATACACTAATTGATCAACTTAACCTAAGTTAATTTAACTTAAAAGAAAGGTGCCCTTAGATAGCAACAGCGATTAATGTTCATTTTGTTTGGACAAAAAGATGGTTGCATATCTCATTTAGCAAAGAACACTCCTTGTGCTTGTTGCATCTCTAATGACTGTTTGCATGAGAACACTAAGTTTCAAGCAAATTGGCAAACAATGTTGAGGCCCAGTAACTTAAAATGCAGCAGTAATCATATTGAAAATTACTCATTTGTCACAGAACATTGTAATCCATAAAGGAAATGTTGAGTGAACACTGCACTGTACTTCAGAATTCATGGTTAAGTAATTAATACTTAACAATTTTCCATGTTTTGGAAAGTTGTGATATAATTTTGAATCTGTGTGAGTACTTACCATCTCGTCGAAAAAAAGCTCAAATTGAGGTTCTTGTACTCCTTCTGTCATCCTGTGAGAGAAGATAATTATTATATTGTGGTTTGATAAAACAATGTTGAAAGTGATATTTTGTTTCCATGCTAGTGTGGCTACACCAACAAGTGGGCAAATGCCTTTCTTTGCCTTTGTGGCACTGCCAGAGATAATAGTGAAATCAACTTGCTTTGTGTAAGAAATATTGAAGAGCATTTGATTAGTGCGTGAAGAATGCAAAATATAGCTTTAAGCCATGCAAAATAGTATGACAACTACATAGGCCTTATTCTGACAGCAGTACATAATTGATGCAAGTCAGGAACTTTATCCTCTTCTTGCCTTTTGGTTTCTGCTACAAACATTTTAAACTGAGAAAACAGTATAACGTAGAATAACATTTTGAAGGATGGTGAATCCTGTGTGTTTCCCAGATTGTGTATAATTTACAGGGATCCATTATTCATTTTTTATCAATGTTGTCAGCCAGGCAAGCAAGCCAGATGATATACTTGCCCTGGCCAAATTTTGCTTGCCCTTGCAAAAGTGCAGAGTTATAGAAACAACGGTGACACAATTATGTATAAATGGAACATTTGCCTTTTTTATTTCCATCGTGCAATACTCCGACTTAAATATTTGAAAAGGCGGTTAGCAGTGGTCTCGTGAATCGTAATGGAATCCAAATGGCATGAAGAACAGCCATCCACTAACTAATTTTCTGGGTAATACTTCTGTCTAATTTTGATGCCGTCTTGCAAATTTCACAAAACACTGTGCTTCCAGTTGCAACTGTTTGAATTGTGGACTCAGTGGATGCTGATACACTGTGCACAATGCCAGTCATAGTTGTTCATTTGCCACAAGGGCTAGAAGGTATGCTTGCATTCTTCCTTTTCATATCTCAACCAGGTTTCTTTTTCAGAAGCATTAGGTTCACTTTTCTTGCTCTTCACTGGTGGCAGCAAAACAACTTCCAAATATCTCTGCACCTCGTTTCAATCAGCTGTTGAACAACTGTCATGTTTTGTACAAATGCTTTTCTTCAGAGAATTACCAGCGATTAACAACATGAAAATTGAGCCTTCAATAATAAAGATGGTGCTCAAAATTATGATTTCATTGCAGACGAAATTTGCATGTTATTCATTGTTCCCTGAAAGTTCCAAAGGGACGAAGAGTGATCAGAATGCATTTTACATGATAATATCATGTGAAAATTTAGAAAAGATGTTATGGTAGAGTTGAAACTTTACTAGTCCAAAGGACAAGTTTTGGAGTTATATAACTTACTTGTCCGTAAGTCTTTTGATCATCTCAGATGACCGAACGACTGTGAATATGGATCCCTGAATTTACGGTCAGTATAAAATGGAGACTGCAGACTGCAGACTGCAGACTGCAGATTGTAGACTGCAGACTGGGTATAAAATGCAGACTGAGACCAAAACTGTGTGTTCATCAAGTATGTGAGATATTTTCAATTTTTAAACTATGCTTCTCATCTTCCCGAGAACGCCTCCCACAAAATTGAAATTATTCTTTTCAAAAAGCGTCAACCTCGAAATTATAGACGTGATCGAAAGGGAGCATAATTAATGCTTTTGAGTGGAATTGAAAGCCTGCCTTGTTTGTATTCTTTCAACTTATCTCAAGCATCACCAGCAACTCCTGAAAACTTTTTAACTCACGCTGGTGTCACAATATCGCCTTTCCTTTGACGCTTTTTGAAAAGCATAATGCCTATGTCTTTTGGCTTATTTAGCAGGAGGTGATCTTGGAAAGGCCAATGCATAGTGTGTTTTACCCAGGTTAAATTATGAGGTGGGATCACACCAATCCCACCTGGGATCCCAGTTCAGTCCCAGATGGTGTCCCACCTCAAATAGGTGGGATCTTAACTGGGATCCCACCTGGGATTATGGAACATCCCAGGTGGGATCCCACCAGGGGGATCCTGTCTCAAGTAGGTGGGATCCCACCTTAGTCCCAGGTGTGATCCCATCAATCCCACCAGAAATCATCTGGGTGAGATATCCCACTTTCCAAGTGTGTTCACTGTCCTCCATTCAACCCGGGTTACATTAGCAAATTAATACTATACCAGTTTTGAATTTAAGTCTTACTCATCAATTTATTAATAATAGCAACATATCCATGTAAATATAACAAAAAAAAAACAGTTTAGTCTGTTAAGTACTTGAGTTAGTCTTAATAGTCTTCTTAGGAATGTTCACAAAAATTCTCACAGAAATATCTTTAAAAAAACATAGAACCTTATTGATAGAAGCTTGTTGCAATCAAAAGTTCTCATTGGAAGAAATCAAAGAGAAAGAAAAAGATGTTCCGGGATTGACATTGTATGACAGGTTACCATAAAATTAATGTGAATGAACAAATGATTCAGAAGTTTGGACTTCTAGTCTTTAAAATCAAAAGCTTATGACTACAAGCTTTTTAAATTCTCAATTCTAGAACTTAAGCATTTCAGAACTAAAGAACGATAAAGCAAAGATACAACATAGGTGATAAAAATCAGAAAGCAAAATTTGAACTTCTTGCTATATAATGATGCGATGAGATATCCAAGATTGAAAGAAGCATTTCAGCATCTAACCTTTCTCTCTTTAGACAGCCTGGGACATTTTGTTCTTGAACTATCTGTCTGTCCATTTTCTCTCCTTCAATTATGTATTTCAGTTGGAAAAAGCTGGGGAATCAAACCATTTTAGCAGTACAGCGTTGCAAACTTCATAAAATCCCTCTATACCTGTTGAAACCCACGTGCTTAGCAGCTAAACTCACACTTTGCTATTGTTTTCAAGCACCATTTGATGTTGAAGTCAAGTTGCATTAATGATCTTATGGCTCTCCTGGCAACTAGCTTGCTCAAAATTCAACATGGCAGACTGGATAGATCCGTTGGGAAAACAACAGGATCCTTGAAGAAATGCTTCGCTTATTTCCACCTTAATATGCACTCAAAGGCAAAAGGAAACCTTTTTATGTTTTTATAAATTTAAAGTAGACCAGGTGAGAAAAAACACTACTACAACAGTCAAATCCAAAAATGCGCTTGACACTTCACTTGTTGCTGCTTTGCTGTCATTTCATCAAAGTTGTGTCATTGGAAATAAAACAGATCACTGCATCTCGTTGAGTCACACAATGAGACGCAGCGATCACAGAGGAACTGTCCAAGAAACATTGTTTGGTACAACCCGCCTTACAGCAAGAATGTCAAAACGAACGTGGGAAAGTGCTTCCTTTCTCTCACTGATCAGCACTTTCCCAAATCAATTCCACACTATCAAATTTGCAACCAGAACACACTTAAATTAAACTATAGCTGCATGAGTAACATCAAAACCATTATTTCTAACCACAACAAAGCTCAAATTAATAAATCTGATACAACCAATGACAGAAATTGTAACTGCCAGAATTCAAACACGTGCCCCATGAATGGAAAATGGAATGACCAAAACATCATTTACCAAGCCAAGATCACGACATCAACCTCAAGAGAGACATACGTTGGACTTTGTGACACAGCTTTCAAGTTAAGATATAGAAACCATGTATGCTCATTTAGGAACAAGCGGTATAAACACGCAACCGAGTTAAGTAAATATATTTGGAACCTAAAGGAAAAGAATATGATCTACAACATCAAATGGCATAAGGTAAAACAGGCCTGGTCATATTAAAATGTAAACAAGCGTTGCAATTTGTGTTTATGGGAAAAATACTTAATCATATGTAAACCCGAAATGTCAACACTAAACAGAAGCGAACTGATATCTACGTGTAGACATTCCAAGAAATTCCTGTCAAAGACAGTGCTTGCTTAGATTCACTAATCATATCTGTCTACGTGTCAGGCTGCTAGGCATTGTTCTGTATTTTCAAATTTTGTGTATATTCTTATGTATCCATTATTTTTGGCAGTTGCCTGATGATTGCTTTGCAAGAAGCATGAAACTCTGAGTAACAATAAATGTCTTTGACCAAATAATCCAACTTTGCAAAGATATATATATTTATTTATTTTTCCAACAACCTTTCTTGAAAGTTGTAGAAACAATACAACTTTCTTTCATTTTCCAGACATGTTTCAACAGTGCTTCCGTCATCATCGAAACATGTCTGGAAAATTAAAGAACGTTGTATTGTTTCTACGACTATCGATATTGTTGTTGCTCAGCAGACCATTTGGATCTTTCTTGAAAGGTAATTACTAACACAAGCACCCTGTCAACTTTTTTGGGACTTTTGATTGACATTTGATATATTACTGCCTGATCGAATGACATATGTGCATGAATGTTTGAAATGGATAAATTTGGGTGGCAAATGTAATCCCAGACTCAAGGTACAAAGTAATTCTACAGTCACCACTTCTTTGCATGGGACCTTCCCAAGATCACGAATGAGAGTATGTTATCTTTGGTGTGATAAAAGATCCCAGGTGGGATGTGTAAATGCTAACTAGGATCCCGGGTGGGATGTAGAAATCCCACCTAAGATCCCGGTTGTGATGCTGGAATCCCGCATTTGATGCGGGATCCCAGGTGGAATCAAATTTTCATCCCAGGTGGGAAAGATCCCAACACTTAATGCAGGATCCCACCATTCCCACCTGGAATCCCACGTGGGATTGCCGGGATCCCGCCTAGATCCCACCTGACATTTTACCTGGGAATACTAGTGTGAAAATGGAAAATATATCACATATATTTGTCAAAGAGACAGTTTTGGTCGTAGTCTGCATTTTATACCCTGTCTGCAGTCTGCAATCTCCATTTTATACCTATTCTGCATTTTATACCCAATCTGCAATCTGCAATCTGCAACCTACATTTTATACTGACAGTATTATTAATAATGCCTGCAGCTGAATACCTAGCATTGCAATATTGCAAGTTTTTGGCAGGTGCTGTTTTTTAGAATGGCTTTTTAATTCCATTTGGTGTTGTGGTTGTTGTTGTTGTTGTTTATTTGGGATTCTTAAGATACGCTTCTTTATAGCCTAACTGTATTGTTATATTGTAGTTTTATTGTTACCTTTCTTCATTCTCCTCATAATCATCTACTGCCTGCAACAGAGGTAAAAAATAAGCTGTTATTTCATTAGAAGTATGGTTCCCATTGTATTTTTAATTCTTTGGGCACCTGTGGATGACCTAAAGCACTAAATATTACAACAGGATGGGAGAAGAGGGGACAGGAAGATGATTGGTTAGGGCAGAGGATAAACAAAAGAATAACGCAAGCCGAACATACCATTATATTGAATTTCAAAGGGAATGGCCTTTGTTTAAATTTTGGATTTAGCAGGCCTAATGGACTGCTACTGCTACTGTTAGATAAATTCTGATTTGGTGGGTCGTTTGAGCTCAGAATGTGGAATGCCATGACTCTCTCTTTGAGAGATTCATAGAGATTCATATGTAATATACACAGAATCCTTTGTCTGGAGCTGAATCCTTGCTTAGCACCTGAAGAAAGACACTGGTGCTCAATATTGCTGGCTTACAGTTAACTTTGAGCCATGAATATGTCAACCTAACTACTTAAGTGAAACAGCTGATCAATGAAACAATCACGTTCAAGAGATTAAAACATCAGCATGGGTACAAAACGCACTGTAACAAAGTGTCAAATACACAGTGTCAGATAAGTTACGGATCACAAATTTTGCCATAGCCTTGCAGCTCCTATAAGCTCTAAATTTCAGTGGCAGGGATAGTGTTGCAGCCCTATTGTTTTAGGGCAAGGGTCCATTGTTTGTGTTGTTTGTTCTTTTGTCTCACCTGAAGGGTGGTCTCCAATCAGGTGAGACTTTGTAAGAGCTGCTAGGTGACCCAAATTTTGTCCAACAGCATGGGAATTGCACTGCTGAGCAAGAGTTTGGAGTTTCCGAAAGCAATAATCAATTGCATACGACAAAAGAGAACCTAGAGAAGATGCCTCAACTTAAGCATGTAAAATTAATCATGGGAAGAAAGCTACATGGCCAGATGTTAAGAGCGATCTTCTTGTTTGGATCATGGAGAAACGGAAAAATTACGTTCTTTTCTTTTTTGGAACAAAATTTTTTTTTCGGCATTTGCTCTAAGAGCAGATGGTGCTCATCAAGAGAGCTTATGCCGTTTACATTATTATTATACATCATGGTCAAAGCTAGGACACAACAACGACAACAACAACAACAGCAACAACAACAAAAGCAGAAACTAAAACAATAAAATAAAAAATAAAATAAATAATTAAATAAATAAGTAAAATAATAGATTCAATTACGAGAAACTATTTGATTAATTACCTCTTACATTCATTTATTAAGCTTGACAAATTTTCCCATTTAACTCTGATAGTTCACTGTCAATGCATGCATACATGTACATTGTTTTTATTCTTACCTCCAGACTGTCTGTTATATTGGGCTGCAAAATATTCCTGTAATGGTAAAAAAAAAAAAAGAGTGTTATTGTTAAGGAAATAGACATTATGTTTAATTTCTCTTCAAATGTGCCTTTTTTTAACTCCCAATCTAAACTGCGGGAGTAGTGTTTGAAACCTGATATTTGCAATGACAGATTCAGAGTATTTGAGTTCATGAAGTTTACTGGTGGAGAGGGGTAGCAGTTGTTAGGGGTTCACGGTGATGGCTCTTCAAACAAACAAACAAACAAACAAAAACATGGCCCTGTATTTGATGGATGGCTGTCTGTCGTAGGTTTTAGCAGGGCTACT